>JAEUCK010000193.1:0-44195 GCA_017311455.1 Otocyon megalotis megalotis
GCAGGAGAGTGCGCCGAGCTCCCTAAGGGCTGCAGCGCGCACGGCGGGACCCGGAGCAGCTCGGAGGGCTCGGGCGGTGGCTCCGCGGAGGGGGTGCGCGGCTCTGGGAGCAGCTCGGCGGCGGCGGCTCCCACAGAAGAGGCTCCGTGCGGAGGGGGCTGCGCGGCCCCGGGAACAGCTCCGAGGGGCTCGGGCGGCAGCTCCGTGGAGAGGCGGCTGCGCCACCGGGAGCGCGAATCCAACAGCGCAGGCGGGAGCACAGGGCTCCAGGACACAGCCCAGGAGCCGGCCTCCCCCGGACAGGCAGAGGCCTGGAGGGCCCAGAACAGCAAGGACGCCCCTGCCCCGAGCTGAGCAGACCAGCGGCCCCGCCCCGGAGCCTCCAGGCCCTGCAGGCGGAGAGCTCCCCTCTCTGCTCTCCGCAGTTCCTGCGGGGCTGAAGCCAGGTTTCCGGAGCTGCTGAAGCCACAGGGGCGGTTCCTCCAGGGGCCTCACGGGGTAAACAACCCCCACTGAGCCCTGCACCAGGCAGGGAGCGGAGCAGCTCCCCAAGTGCTAACACCTGAAAATCAGCACAACAGGCCCCTCCCCCAGAAGACAGGCAAGACCGACCAGTTCCAGGGGAAGGAAGTCAATGGACTTAAGTATACAGAATCAGAAGATACTCCTCTGTGGGTTTTTTTTTTCCTTTTTTTTTCTCTTTTTCTTTTCTTTTTTTCTTTTTGATTCTTGATTGCTTCCCCCACCCCCTTTTTTTCACCTCTTTCTTTTTCTTTCTCTTTTTCTTCTCTTTTCCTTTTTTTCTTCCCTTTTTTTTCTTTTTCTTCTTTCTTTCCTTCTTTCTCTCCTCTTTTATTCTCCTTTTCCCAATACAACTTGTTTTTGGCCACTCTGCACTGAGCAAAATGACTAGAAGGAAAACCTCACCTCAAAAGAAAGAATCAGAAAAAATCCTCTCTCCCACAGAGTTACAAAATCTGGATTACAATTCAATGTCAGAAAGCCAGTTCAGAAGCACTGTTATACAGCTACTGGTGGCTCTAGAACAAAGCATAAAGGACTCAAGAGACTTCATGACTGCAGAATTTAGATCCAATCAGGCAAAATTAAAAATCAATTGAATGAGATGCAATCCAAACTAGAAGTCCTAATGACGAGGGTTAACGAGGTGGAAGAACGAGTGAGTGACATAGAAGACAAGTTGATGGCAAAGAGGGAAACTGAGGAAAAAGAGACAAACAATTAAAAGACCATGAAGATAGATTAAGGGAAATAAAGGACAGCCTGAGGAAGAAAAACCTACGTTTAATTGGGGTTCCCGAGGGTGCCGAAAGGGACAGAGGGCCAGAATATATATTTGAACAAATCCTAGCTGAAAACTTTCCTAATCTGGGAAGGGAAACAGGCATTCAGATCCCGGAAATAGAGAGATTCCCCCCCTAAAATCAATAAAAACCGTTCCACACCTCGACATTTAATAGTGAAGCTTGCAAATTCCAAAGATAAAGACAAGATCCTCAAAGCAGCAAGAGACAAGAAAGCCCTGACTTTTATGGGAAGGAGTATCAGGGTAACAGCAGACCTCTCCACAGAGACCTGGCAGGCAGAAAGGGCTGGCAGGATATATTCAGGGTCCTAAATGAGAAGAACATGCAACCAAGAATACTTTACCCAGCAAGGCTCTCATTCAAAATGGAAGGAGAGATATAGAGCTTCCAAGACAGGCAGGAACTGAAAGAATATGTGACCTCCAAACCAGCTCCGCAAGAAATTTTAAGGGGACTCTTAAAATTCCCCTTTAAGAAGAAGTTCACTGGAACAATCCACAAAAACAAGGACTAAATAGACATCATGATGACACTAAACTCATACCTGTCAATAGTAACTCTGAACGTGAACGGGCTTAATGACCCCATCAAAAGGCGCAGGGTTTCAGACTGGATATAAAAGCAGGACCCATCTATTTGCTGTGTACAAGAGACTCATTTTAGACAGAAGGACACCTACAACCTGAAAATAAAAGGTTGGAGAACCATCCTCCATTCAAATGGTCCTCAAAAGAAAGCAGGGGTAGCCATCCTTATATCAGATAAACTAAAATTTACCCCGAAGACTGTAGTGAGAGATGAAGAGGGACACTATCTCATACTTAAGGATCTATCCAACAAGAGGACATAACAATCCTCAATATATATGCCCCGAATGTGGGAGCTGCCAAATATTTAAACCAATTAATAACCAAAGTGAAGAAATACTTAGATAATAATACACTTATACTTGGTGACTTCAATCTAGCTGTTTCTACCCTCGATAGGTCTTCTAAGCACAACATCTCCAAAGAAACGAGAGCTTTAAATGAGACACTGGACCAGATGGATTTCACAGATATCTACAGAACTTTACATCCAAATGCAACTAAATACACATTCTTCTCAAGTGCACAAGGAACTTTCTCCAGAATAGACCACATACTGGGTCACAAATCAGGTCTGAACAGATACCAAAAGATTGGGATCGTCCCTGCATATTCTCAGACCATAATGCCTTGAAATTAGACCTAAATCACAACAAGAAGTTTGGAAGGACCTCAAACACGTGGAGGTTAAGGACCATCCTGCTAAAAGATGAAAGGGTCAACCAGGAAATTAAGGAAGAATTAAAAGATTCATGGAAACTAATGACAATGAAGATACAATCATTCAAAATCTTTGGGATGCAGCAAAAGCAGTCCTAAGGGGGAAATACATCGCAATACAAGCATCCAATCAAAAACTGGAAAGAACTCAAATACAAAACTAACCTTACACATAAAGGAGCTAGAGAAGAAACAACAGATGGACCCTACGGCCAGCAGAGGAGAGTTAATAAAGATTTGAGCAGAACTCAACGAAATTGAGACCAGAAGAACTGTGAACAGATCAACAGAACCAGGAGTTGGTTCTTTGAAAGAATTAATAAGATAGATAAACCATTAGCCAACCTTATTAAAAAGAAGAAAGAGAAGACTCAAATTAATAAAATCATGAATGAGAAAGGAGAGATCACTACCAACACCAAGGAAATACAAACGATTTTAAAAACATATTATGAACAGCTATACGCCAATAAATTAGGCAATCTAGAAGAAATGGACGCATTCCTGGAAAGCCACAAACTACCAAAACTGGAACAGGAAGAAATAGAAAACCTGAACAGGCCAATAAGCAGGGAGGAAATTGAAGCAGTCATCAAAAACCTCCCAAGACACAAGAGCCCAGGGCCAGATGGCTTCCCCGGGGAATTCTATCAAACGTTTAAAGAAGAAATCATACCTACTCTCCTAAAGCTGTTTGGAAAGATAGAAAGAGATGGAGTACTTCCAAATTCGTTCTATGAGGCCAGCATCACCTTAATTCCAAAACCAGACAAAGACCCCACCAAAAGGAGAATTACAGACCAATATCCCTGATGAACATGGATGCAAAAATTCTCAACAAGATACTAGCCAATAGGATCCAACTGCACATTAAGAAAATTATTCACCATGACCAAGTAGGATTTATCCCCGGGACACAAGGCTGGTTCAACACTCGTAAAACAATCAATGTGATTCATCATATCAGCAAGAGAAAAACCAAGAACATATGATCCTCTCATTAGATGCAGAGAAAGCATTTGACAAAATACAGCATCCATTCCTGATCAAAACTCTTCAGAGTTAGGGATAGAGGGAACTTTCCTCGACATCTTAAAAGCCATCTACGAAAAGCCCACAGCAAATATCATTCTCAATGGGGAAGCACTGGGAGCCTTTCCCCTAAGATCAGGAACAAGACAGGGATGTCCACTCTCACCACTGCTATTCAACATAGTACTGGAAGTCCTAGCCTCAGCAATCAGACAACAAAAAGACATTAAAGGCATTCAAATTGGCAAGAAGAAGTCAAACTCTCCCTCTTCGCCAATGACATGATACTCTACATAGAAAACCCAAAAGCCTCCACCCCAAGATTACTAGAACTCATACAGCAATTTGGTAGCGTGGCAGGATACAAAATCAATGCCCAGAAATCAATGGCATTTCTATACACTAACAATGAGACTGGAGAAAGAGAAATTAAGGAGTCAATCCATTTACAATTGCACCCAAAAGCATAAGATACCTAGGGATAAACCTAACCAAAGAGGTAAAGGATCTATACCCTAAAAACTATAGAACACTTCTGAAAGAAATTGAGGAAGACACAAAGAGATGGAAAAATATTCCATGCTCATGGATTAGCAGAATTAATATTGTGAAAATGTCCATGTTACCCAGGGCAATTTACACGTTTAATGCAATCCCTATCAAAATACCATGGACTTTCTTCAACGAATTAGAACAAATTATTTTAAGATTTGTGTGGAATCAGAAAAGACCCCGAATAGCCAGGGGAATTTTAAAAAAGAAAACCATAACTGGGGGCATCACAGTGCCAGATTTCAGGTTGTACTACAAAGCTGTGGTCATCAAGACAGTGTGGTTCTGGCACAAAAACAGACACATAGATCAATGGAACAGAATAGAGAACCCAGAAATGAACCCTGAACTTTATGGTCAACTAATATTCGATAAAGGAGGAAAGACTATCCATTGGAAGAAAGACAGTCTCTTCAATAAATGGTGCTGGAAAACTGGACATCCACATGCAGAAGAATGAAACTAGACCACCCTCTTTCACCATACACAAAGATAAACTCAAAATGGATGAAAGATCTAAATGTGAGACAAGATTCCATCAAAATCCTAGAGGAGAACACAGGCAACACCCTTTTTGAACTCAGCCACAGTAACTTCTTGCAAGATACATCCATGAAGGGAAGGGAAACAAAAGCAAAAATGAACTATTGGGACTTCATCAAGATAAGAAGCTTTTTGCACAGCAAAGGATACAGTCAACAAAACTAAAAGACAACCTACAGAATGGGAGAAGATATTTGCAAATGACATATCAGATAAAGGGCTAGTTTCCAAGATCTATAAAGAACTTCTTAAACTCAACACCAAAGAAACAAACAATCCAATCATGAAATGGGCAAAAGACATGAATAGAAATCTCACAGAGGAAGACATAGACATGGCCAACATGCACATGAGAAAATGCTCTGCATCACTTGCCATCAGGGAAATACAAATCAAAACCACAATGAGATACCACCTCACACCAGTGAGAATGGGGAAAATTAACAAGGCAGGAAACAACAAATGTTGGAGAGGATGCGGAGAAAAGGGAACCCTCTTACACTGTTGGTGGGATTGTGAACTGGTGCAGCCACTCTGGAAAACTGTGTGGAGGTTCCTCAAAGAGTTAAAAATAGACCTGCCCTACGACCCAGCAATTGCACTGTTGGGGATTTACCCCAAAGATTCAGATGCAATGAAACGCCGGGACACCTGCACCCCGATGTTTCTAGCAGCAATGTCCACAATAGCCAAACTGTGGAAGGAGCCTCGGTGTCCATCGAAAGATGAATGGATAAAGAAGATGTGGTTTATGTATACAATGGAATTTTACTCAGCCATTAGAAACGACAAATACCCACCATTTGTTTCAACGTGGATGGAACTGGAGGGTATTATGCTGAGTGAAGTAAGTCAATCAGAGAAGGACAAACAGTGTATGATCTCATTCATTTGGGGAATATAAATAATAGTGAAAGGGAATATAAGGGCAGGGAGAAGAAATGTGTGGGAAATATCAGAAAGGGAGACAGAACATAAAGACTCCCAACTCTGGGAAAAGAACTAGGGGTGGTGGAAGGGGAGGAGGGCGGGGGGTGGGGGTGAGTGATGACGGGCACTGAGGGGGACACTTGACGGGATGAGCACCGGGTGTCATTATGTATGTTGGTAAATTGAACACTAATAAAAAATTAATTAAAAAAAGGATTAGGGTTAGGTTTAGGGTTAGGATTAGTGTTACGGTACGGGTTAGGTTTGGTTTAGTGTTAGGGTTAGGTTTAGGTTTGCATACAGTTTAGGGTTATGGTTAGAGTTAGGGTACAGGTTAGGTTTAGAGCTAGGATTAGTGTTAGGCTTAGGGTTACCGTACGGTAGGGTTAGGGTTTGTGTTAGGGTTAGGTTTAATGTTAGTGTTAGGGTACGGGTAAGGTTTACAGTTAGTTTAAGGTTAGGGTACGGGTAAGGGTTACGGTTAGGGTTAGTGTTAGGGTTAGGTTTAGGATAAGTGTTATGGTAGGTTTAGGGTTGGGGTTAGGGTTCGGGTAACAGTTAGGGTTAGGTTTAGGGAACGGGTAAGGATTCCGGTTATGTTTAGGTTTAGAGTTAGGGTTAGTTTTAGGGTACGGGTAAGGATTACGGTTAGGATTAGTGTAGGGTTAGGTTACGGTGTGGTTTAGCGTTAGGGTTAGGGTCAGGAATCGGGTAAAGGTTAGGGTTAGTGTTAGGGTTAGTGTTAGGGTTAGTGTTAGGTTATGGGTAACGATTACGGTTAGGGTTAGGGTTAGGTTTACGGTTCAGGTAAGCATTAGTTTTCGGGCAGGGGTAGGGTTAGTGTTACAGTACGGATTAGGGTTGGGGTTAGGGTCAGGGTTACGGTTAGTGTTAGGGTTAGTGTTAGCATTAGTGTATGGTAAGGGTTACGGTTAGGGTTAGGTTAGGGTTAGGGTTAGGGTACGTGTAAGGGTTGAGTTTAGGGATAGGGTTAGGGTTAGGGTACAGGTTACGGTTAGCGTTAGGGTTAGGTTTAGGGTTAGGGTTATGGTACGGGTAAGGGTTAGGTTTGGGTTTAGGGCTGGGTTAAGGTTAGGGTTAGGGATTAGTGTTAGGGTACGTGTTAGGTTTTGGTTTAGTGTTAGGGTTAGGGTTAGGATTAGGGGTATGGTACCGTTTAGGGTTAGGGTTAAGGTTATGGTAAGGGTTAGGGTTAGGATTAGGGTTAGGTTTAGGGAACGATTAAGGGTTATGGTTACGGTTAGGGTTGGGTTAGTGTTTGGGTTAGGTTACGGGTAAGGATAACGGTTAGGGTTAGGGTTAGGGTTAGGGTGATGGTACGGGTTAGGTTTAGGGTTAGGTTAAGGGTCAGGTTTAGGTTTAGGGTTACGGTTAGGGTTAGGGTTAGGGTCAGGGTACAGTAAGGGTTACGGTTAGGGTTAGGTTTAGGGTTAATGTTAGGGTTAGCGTTAGGGTACCGTTAAGAGTTATGGTTGGGGTTAGGGTTAGGTTTAGGGTTACAGTACGGGTAAGGGTTAGGGTTAGGGTACGGGTAAGGGTTATGGTTAGGGTTAGGGTTAGGTTTTGGGTTAGGATTATTTTACGGGTAAGGTTTACGGTTAGGGTTAGTGTTAGTTTTAGGGTTAGGGTTAGGGTACGGGTAAGGGTTACGGTTAGATCTAGGTTTAGCGTTAGTGTACGGGTAAGGGTCACGGTTACAGTTACTGTTAGGTTTAGGGTTAGGGTTAGGTTTAGGGTTAGGTAACGGTATGGGTTAGGGTTACGGTAGGGCCTTCGGTACGGTTTAGGGTAGGGTTAGGTTTAAGGTTAGGTTTAGGGTTAGGGTTTGGGTTAGGTTTCGGGTTCGGGTAAGTTTTATGGTTAGGGTTAGTGTTAGGGTTAGGGTTAGGGTTAGGGTTAGGTTTAGGGTTATGTTACGGGTTAGTGTTAGGGTTAGGGTTATGGTTAGGGTTCCTTATGGGTAAGGTTTACGGTTAGGGTTAGTGTTAGGGTTACAATACGGGTCAGGGTTACGGTTAGGGTTATGGTTACGGTACGGGTTAGGGTTGGGTTTAGTGTTAGGATACGGTTAAGAGTTAGGGTTATGGTTAGGTTTAATGTTAGCGTACGGGTAAGGTTTTCATATAGTGTTAGGGTTAGGGTTAGGGGTTGGGTACAGATAAGGGTTACGGTTAGGGTTAGGGTTACGGTACGGGTCAGGGTTAGGTTAGGGTTATGGTCACAGTATGGTTTAGGGTTGGGGTTAGGGTTAGGGTTCGGTTAAGAGTTAGGGTTATGGATAGGTTTAGTGTTAGGGTACGGGTAAGGTTTACGGATAGTGTTAGGGTAAGGGTTAGGTTAGGGTTAGGGTTAGTGTACAGGTAAGGTTTACGGTTAGGTTTAGGTTAGGTTTAGGATTAAGGTACGGGTTAGGGTTAGGGTTAGGTTTAGGGTTCGGGTAAGGGCAAAGGTTAGGGTTAGGTTATGGGTTAGTGTTGTTAGGGTTAGGGTATGTATAAGGGTTATGTGTAGGGTTAGGTTTAGGGTAAAGGTAATGGTTACGGATAGAGTTACAGTTAGGTTTAGGGACAGGGTTAGGGTACTGGTAAGGGTTACGGTTATGGTTAGGGTTAGTGTAAGTGTGAGGGTTAGTTTTAGCTTATGTTTAGGGAACGGGTAAGGGTTACGGTTAGGTGTAGGTTTAGTGTTAAGTTTAGTTTTAGGGTTATGGTACGGGTTAGGGTTAGGGTTAGAGTTAGGTTTAGGGTTAGGGTTACGGTATGGGTTAGGGTTAGGTTTAGAGTTTGGGTTAGGTTTAGGGTTCGGGGTAGGGTTACGGTTAGGGTTAGGATAGGGTTAAGGGTTATGATTAGGGTTATAGTTAGGTTTCGGTTTATGGTACGGGTAAGGGTTAGGTTTAGGGCTAGGTTAGGTGAGGGTTAGGTTTAGGGTTAGGGTTAGTGTTAGGTTTAGGAGTAGGGTTACGGTTACGGTATGGATGAGGGTAAGGTTAGGGTTAGGTTAAGGTTTAGGGTTAGGGTTAGGGTATGGGTAACGGTTATGGTTAAGGTTAGGTTTATGGTTAGGGTTAGGGTTATGGTATGTGTTAGGGTTAGGGTTAGGTTTTAGAGTTAGGGTTCAGGTTCGGGTAAGGGTTATGGTTATGGTTAGGGTTAGGGTTATTGTACGGGTAAGGGTTTCGGGTAGGGTAGGGTTAGGGTTAGGGTTAGGGTAAGGATTACGGTTAGTGTTAAGGTTAGGTTTACGGTACCGGTAAGGGTTAGGGTAAGGGTTATGTTTAAAGTACGGGTGAGGTTGGGGTTTAGGGTTAAGGGTTAGGGTTAGGGTTAGGGTTAGGGTTAGGTTTAGGGTTAGGCTACGGGTAAGGGTTATGGTTAGGGTTAGGGTTATTGTTAGAGTACGGGTAAGGGTTATGGTGAGGGGTAGGGTTAGGCTTAGGTTTAGGGTATGGTTAAGTGTTATGTTTATGGTTAGGGTTAGGATAAGGGTAGGAGTTAGGGTTAGTGTTAGGGTTAGGTTTAGGGTTCGGGTAAGCGTTAGGTTTCGGGGTATGGTTAGGGTTTGGGTCAGGGTTAGTGTACGGTAGGGTTTACGGTTAGGTTTAGTGTTAGGTTTAGGGTTAGCGTTACTGTACAGGTTAGGGTTAGGGTTAGGGTTGGGGTAAGGGTTAGGGTTAGGGTTAGTGTTAGGGTACGTGTAAGCTTTACGGTTAGGTTTAGGTTAGTGTTAGAGTAGTTGTTTAGGGTTACAGTACGGATTAGGGTTGGGGTTAGGGTTAGGGATACGGTACCTGTTAGGGTTATGATTAGGGTTTGGGTTAGGGTTAGGGTTAGGGTTAGGGTTTGGGGTGGGGTTAGGGTTTGGGTTAGGGTTTAGGGTTAGGATATGGGTAAGGGTTACGGTTAGGTTAGGGTTTTTGTTAGGGTTATGGTACGGGTAAAGTTTAGGGTTAGGTTTAGGGCTGGGTTAGGTTTAGGGTTAGGGTTAATGGTTAAGGTTAGTGTCAGGGTTAGGGTTAGGGTTACGGTACTGGTTAGGGTTAGGTTTAGGATTAGGGTTAGGGTTAGGTTAAGGGTTAGGTTTAGGGTTAGTGTCAGGGTTAGGGTACTGGTAAGTGTTGTGGTTAGTGTTAGGTTTAGGGTACGAATACGGCTAAGGGTCATGGTTAGGGTAAGGGTTAGGGTTAGCATTAGGTTTAGTGATAGGGTTACGGTACATGTGAGGGTTAGGGTTAGGTTTCAGGTAAGGTTTAGAGTTAGGGTTAGCTTTAGGGTATGGGTAAGGATTAGGTTAGGGTTAGGTTTAGGTTTAGGGTATGGTTAATGGTTACGGTTAGGGTTAGGGTTAGGGTTAGGGTACGGGTAAGAGTTACGGTTAGGTTTAGGATGAAGGTTATTGTTACGGTACGTGTTAGAGATCGGGTAAGGGGTAGGGTTCAGGTAAGGGTTAGTGTTAGGTTTAGCATTAGGTTTAGGGTATGGGTAAGGGTTACGGTTAAGGTTAGGGTTAGGGTTTGGGTTAGTGACATTGTACGGGTAAGGGTTTCCGATAGGATTAGGGTTAGGTTTAGGGTTAGGGTTAGGGTTAGGGTACGGGTAAGGATTACGGTTAGTGTTAGGTATAGGGTTATGGTAAGGGTTAGGGTTAGGGTTATGTTTAAAGTACGGGTTACGTTTGGGTTTTGGGTTAGGGTTTGGTTAAGGGTTATGGTTAGGGTTAGGTTTAGGTTTAGGTTATGGGCAAGAGTTACAGTTAGGGTTACAATTAGGGTTAGATTTAGGGTTAGGGTTATGGTACAGGTTAGGGTTAGGTTTAGGTTTAGGGTTAGGGTCACGGTTAGGGTTAGGGTTATGTTATGGGTTAGGGTTGTGGTTAGGTTTACGGTACGGTTTAGGGTTAGGGTTAATGTTAGGTTTGGGGTTCGGGTAAGCGTTAGGTTTCGGGGTGGGTTAGGTTGTGGTTTAGGGTTAGGGTACGGGTAAGGCTTACAGTTAGCGTTAGGGTAGGGTTCGGGTAAGGGTTAGGGTTATGGTTAGGGTACGGCTAAGGGTTACACTTAGGTTTAGTGTTAGGGTTAGGGTTAGGTTTAGGGTTAAGGTATGAGTTAGGGTTAGGGTAAGGGTTAGGGTTAGGGTTAGGGTTACGGTACCTGTTAGGGTTAGGTTTAGGGTTTGGGTTAGGGTTAGGGTTAGGGTTCAGGGTGGGCTTAGGGTTAGGGTTAGGATACGGGTAAGGTTTACGGTTAAGTTAGGGTTAGGGTTAGGGTTAGGGTTAGGGTTAGGGTTATGGTACCGGTAAGGGTTAGGTTTAGGGTTAGGGCTGGGTTAGTTCTAGGGTTAGGGTTTAGTGTTAGGGTTAGTGTTAGGGTTAGGGTTAGGGTTAGGGTTATTGTACGGGTTAGGGTTAGGGTTAGGGTTAGGGTAAGGGTTAGTGTAAGTGTTAGGTTTAGGGTGAGGGTTAGTGTTCGGGTACGGTTAAGTGTTATGGTTATGGTTAGGGTTAGTTTTACGGTTAGGGTTTCGGTACACGTTAGGGTTAGGGTTAGGGTTAGGATACGGGTAAGGGTTGCGGTTAGGGTGAGGGTTAGTGTTAGGGTTAGGGTTACAGTAAGGGTTAGGTTTAAGGTTAGGGTTAGGTTTAGGTTAAGGGTTAGGTTTATCAGTGTTAGTTTTAGGGTTAGGGTTAGGGTTAGGGTTAGGTATGGGTTAGGTTTAGGGTTAGGGTAATGGTACGGGTTATGGTTGGGGTGAGGGTTAGGGTTCGGTTAAGGGTTAAGGTTAGGGTTAGGGTTAAGTTTAGGGTACGGGTCAGTGTTACGGTTAGGGTAAGGGTTAGGTATATGTTAGGGTTCAGGTTAGGGTACGGGTAATGGTTACGGTTAGGGTTAGAGTTAGTGTTAGGGTTAGGGTTAGTGTTTGGTAAGGGTTCGGTTAGGGTCAGGGTTAGGATTAGCGTTAGCGTACGGGTGAGGTTTTCGGTTAGGGTTAGGGTTAGTGTTAGGGTTAGGTTCAGTTTTATGGTAAGGGTAAGGGATAGGGTTAGGGTTAGGGTTAGGCTTAGGCTTAGGGTTAGGGTTACGGTATGTGTTAGGGTTAGGTTTCGGGTATGGGTTAGGGTAGGTTTAGGATTCGGTGTAGGGTTAGGATACGGGAAGGGTTACTGTTAGGTTTAGGGTTAAGGTTAGTGTTACGGTACGGGGAAGGGTCAGAGTTAGGGTTAGGACTGGGTAAGGGTTAGAGTTAGGGTTTAGGGTTAGTTTTAGTGTTAGGGTTTGGTTTAGGGTTAGGGTTACAGTACGGGTGAGGGCTATGGTTAGGGTTATGGTTATGGTTACGGTACGGGATAGGGTTAGTGTTAGGTTTTAGGGTTAGGGTTAGTGTTAGTGTTAGGGTTAGGTTTAGGGTTACGGTATGGGTTTTGGTTATGGTTAGGTTTAGGGTAAGGGTTAGTGTTAGGGTTAGGGTTAGCTAGGGTTAGCTTTAGTGTTAGGGTTAGGGTACGGGTAAGGGTTATGGTTAGGGTTAGGGTTAGGGTATGGGTTAGGGTTAGGGTTATGGTTACAGTACGGGTTAGGGTTGGGGTTAAGGTTAGGGTTCATATAAGGGTTAAGGTTAGGGTTAGGGTTGGGGTTAGGGTTAGTGTTCGGTAAGGGTTAGGTTAGGGTTAGTGTTAAGTTTAGGATATGGGTAAGGGTTACAGTTAGGGTTAGGGTTAGTGTACGGGTAAGTGTTACGGTTAGGGTTAGGGTACGGTAAAGGGTTATGGTTAGGGTTAGGGTTATGTGTTAGGTTTAGGTTAGGGTTAGAATTAGGTTTAGGGTTAGGGTTAGGGTTAGGGTTAGGGTTAGGGTATGGTACGGGTTAGGGTTAGGTTTAGGGTTAGGGTACGGGTAAGGGTTACGTTTAGGGTTAGGCTTAGGATTAGGGTTAGGGTTAATGTACGTGTAAGTGTTATGGTTTGGTTGAGGGTTAGTTTATGGGTTACAGTATGGGTTAGGGTTAGGGTTAGGGTTCTGGTAAGGGTTAGGTTTAGGGTTAGGCTACGGTACTGGTAAGGGTTACGGTTAGGGTTAGGGTTAGGTTTAGGGTTAGAGTTAGGTTTTGGTTATGGTACGGTTTAGAGTTAGGGTTAGGGTAAGGGTTAGTGTTAGGGTAAGTGTTAGATTAGGGTTAAGGTACAGGTAGGGGTTATGGTTATGGTTCGGTTTAGGGTTAGTGTTAGGGTTAGGTTTAGGGTACATGTAAGAGTTATGATTAGGGTTAAGGAACGGTTAAGTGTTTCGGTTAGGTTAGGTTTAGCGTTACGGTTATGGTACGGTTAGCTTAGGGTTAGGATTAGGGTTCAGGTAAGATTTAGGGTAGGGTTAGGTTTAGGGTACGGTCAGGGTTACTTTTGGCGTTAGGGTTAATGTTAATGTTAGGGTACAGGTAAGTGTAACGTTTAGGTTTAGGTTTAGTGTTAGGGTTACGGTATGGGTTAAGGTTAGGGTTAGGGTTAGGGTTATGGTACGGGTTAGGTTAGGGGTTACGGTGAGGGTTCAGTTAAGGGTTAGAATTAGTGTTAGGGTTAGGGTTAAGGTAGGGTACTGGTAAGGGTTACTTTTATGGTTAGGGTTAGGGTTAGGGTTAGGGTTAGGGTTACGGTATGGGTTAGGTTTAGGTTAGGGTTAGGGTTCGGGATAGTGTTAGGGTTAGGGTTACGGTTCGGGTTAGGGTTAGGATTAGGGTTAGGATTAGGGTACAGGTAAGGTTCACGGTACGGGTTAGGGTTAGGGTACTGGTAAGGGTTACGTTAGGGTTAGGGTTAGGTTTAGGGTTACGGTAAGGGTTAGGGTTAGGGTTAGGTTTAGGGATAGGATTACAATATGGGTTAGGGTTAGGTTTGGGCTTACTGTATGGGTTAGGTTTAGGGTTAGGGTTTGGGATAGGATTAGGGTTTGGGATAGGGTTCGGGTTAATGTTAGGGTTATGGTAGGGTTTGGGTTACGGTACGGGTTAGGGTTATGGTTAGGGTTAGGGTTACGGTACGGTTTCGGGTTCGGGTTAGGTTTAGCGTTAGGTTTCGGGGTAGGGTTATGGTTAGGGTTAGGGTTAGGGTTCGGGTTCGGGTTATGGTACCGGTAAGGGTTATGGTTAGGTTTAGGGCTGGGTTACTGTGAGGGTTAGGGTTTACGGTTAGTGTTAGTGTGAGTTTTAGAGTTAGGGTTATGGAATGGGTTAGGGTTAGGGTTTGGGTTAGGTAAGGGTTAGGGTTAGGATTAGGTTTAGGGATAGGGTACGTGTAAGGGCTATGGTTATGGTTATATTTATGGTTAGGGTTATGGTTAGGGCTACAGTACGGGTTAGGGTTAGGGTCAGCGTCAGGTTTAGGGTTCGGGTGTTAGGGTTAGGGCACGGGTAAGGGTTAAGGTTAGCGTTAGTGTTAGGGTACGGGTAAGGGTGACGGTTAGATTTAGGGTTAGTGTTAGGTGTTAGGGTTAAGTTAGGGTTAGGGTTAGGATTAGGGTTAGGGTTAGGTTAGGGTATGGTACCGGTTAGGGTTAGGTTTAGGTTTAGGGTATGGGTAAGGGTAACGGTTAGGGTTAGGGTTAGGGTACGTTAAGGATTACAGTTAGGGTTTGGCTTAGGATTAGGCTTAGGGTTAGGGTAAGTGTAAGCGTTATGGTTTGGTTTAGGGTTAGGTTTAGGGTTACGGTACGGGTTAGGGTTAGGTTTAGGGTTCTGGTAAGGGTTCGGATTAGGGCTAGGGTTTCGGTATGGGTAAGGGTTACAGTTAGGGATACGGTTATTTTTAGGATTAGGGTATGTGTAAGGGTTACGTTTAGGGTTAGGGTTCGGGTAGGTTTAGGGTTAGACTTAGTGTTAGCTTGGGTACGGGTAAGGGTTACTGTTGGGGTTAGGTTTATGGTTAGGGTTAGGGTAGGTGTTAGTGTCTGGTACGGGTAAGTGATATGGTTAGTGTTAGTGTTAGGGTTAGTGTTAGGGTATGGGTTAGGTTAGGTTTAGGGTTATGGTTACGGTATGGGTTAGGATTGGGGTAAGGGTTATGGTTCGTTTAAGGGTTAGGGTTCGGGTTACAGTTAAGCTTGGGTCACGTGCAAGGTTTACAGTTAGGGTTATGGTTAGGTTTAAGGAACGTTTAATGGTTACAATAAGGGTTAGGGTTAGGGTTAGGGCTGGCTTAGGGTTAGGGTTAGGGTTTAGGGTTATGGTTAGGGTTAGGTTTAGGTTTAGGGTTAGGGTTACGTTACGGTTAGGTTTAGGGTTATGGTAAGCGTTAGGTTTAGGGTTAGCATTAGGTTTAGGTTTAGGGTACGGGTAAGGGTTACGGTTAGGTATAGGATTACGGTTAGATTAGGGTACGGGTAATGTTTCCAGTTGGGGTAGGTTTACGGACAGGGTTAAATTAGGGTTAGGGTTAGGGTTAGGGTACGGGTAAGGGTTATGGTTAGGGTTAGGGTTAGGGTTACGGTATGGGTTAGGGTTAGGGTTAGGGTTGCAGTACGGGTTAGTGTTTGGGTTATGTTTAGTGTTCGGGTAAGGTTTAAGGTCCTAGGGTTAAGTTTAGGGTACGGGTAAGGTTTATGGTTAGGGTTAGGGTTAGTGTTAGGATTATGGAACGGTAATGGTTACGGTTACGTTATGGTCAGGTTTAGGTTAGGGTTAGGGTTAGGGTTAGGGTTAGGGTAAGGGTTACAGTTAGGGTTAGGGTTAGGGTTAGAGTTAGGGTTTGGGTAAGGGTTTGGTTAGGTTAGGGTTAGGGTTAGGGTACGGGTCAGAGTTACAGTTAGGGTTAGGGTTAGTGTTAGGGTTAGGATTAGTTTTATGGTACGGGTTAGGGATAGGGTTGGGGTTAGGGTTAGGGTTCGGTTAAGGGTGAGGGTTAGGGTTAAGGTTAGGTTACGAATAAGGGTTACGGTTAGGGTTAGGTTTAGGGTTAGGGTTTGGGTACGGGTAACGGTTAGGGTGAGGGTTATGGTTCGGGTTAGGGTTAGGGTACAGGTTAGGTCAGGGTTATGGTTAGGGATGGGTTAGGGTTAGGGTTTAGGGATAGGGTTAGGGTTAGGGTTAGGGTTAGGGTTAGAGTTACGGTATGGTTTAGGGTTAGGTTTAGGTTTAGGGTAAGGGTTAGGCTTAGGATTAGCGTTAGAGTTAGGGTTAGGGTACGGGTAAGGGTTATGGTTAGGGTTAGCTTTAGGGCACGAGTAACGGTTACGGTACAGGTTAGGGTAGGGTTAGGTTTATGGTTACGGTAAGGGTTGGGGTAGGGGTTAGGGTTAGGGTTCGGTTATGGGTTAGGCTTAGGGTACGGGTAAGCGTTACGGTTAGTGTTAGGTTTAGGGTTAGGGTTAGGGTACGGTTAAGGGTTATGGTTAGGGTTAGGGTTAGGGTTATGTTAGGGTTAGGTTTAGGGTACAGGTAAGGGTTACGGTTATTGTTAGGGTTAGGGTTATGTTAGGGTTAGGTTTAGGGTACGGGTAGGGTTACAGTTATGGTTAGGGTTAGGCTTAGGGTTAGGGTACGGGTAAGGCTTACGGTTAGTGTTAGGGTATGGTTTAGCGTTAGGATCCAGGTAAGGGTTACGGTTAGAGTTAGGGTTAGTGTTCGGGTTTTGGTACGGGTAAGGGTTATGGTTACGGTTAGAGCTGCTTTAGGGTTAGGGTTAGGGTTAGAGTTTAGGGTTAGGGTTAGGGTTAGGGTTAAGTTTTGGTTCGGTACAGTTTAGGGTTAGTGTTAGGGTAAGGTTTAGTGTTAGGGTTAACGTTAGGGTTAGGTTTAGGTTTCGGGTAGGGGTTATGGTTAGGGTTAGGGTAAGGGCTAGGGTTAGTTTAGGGTTAGGTTTGGATACGTGTAAGGGTTAAAGTTAGGGTTCAGCTTAGGGTATGGTTAACAGTTACGGTTAGGGTTAGATTTAGGTTTACGGTTACGGTACGGGTTAGGGTTAGGGTTAGGTTTATGGTTCGGGTAAGATTTAGGGTTAGGGTTAGTTTTAGGGTCGGGTAAGGGTGACAGTTGGGGTTAGGTATAGTGTTAGGTTACGGTATGGGTTAAGGTTAGGGTTAGGGTTATGGTTACGGTACGGGTTAGGGTAGGGTTAGGGTTAGGTTTCGGTTAAGGGATAGGGTTAGTGTTAGGGTTAGGGTTAAGGTTAGGATTAGGGTTATGGTACGGGTTAGGGTTAGGGTTAGGGTTAGGTTTCGGTTCAGGGATAGGGTTAGTGTGAGGGTTAGGGTTAAGGTTAGGATTAGGGTTATGGTACGGGTTAGGGTTAGGGTTAGGTTTACTTTACAGGTTAGGTTTAGTTTAGGGTTAGGAATAGTGTTAGGGTTAGGTTTAGGGTTCGGGTTCTGGTCAGGATTAGGGTTAGGATTAGGGTTCAGATAAGGGTTACGGTATGGGTTAGGGTTAAGTTTAGGGTACGGGTAAGGGTTACGTTATGGTTACGGTAGGGTTAGGGTTACGGTAAGGGTTAGGGTTAGGGTTAGGGTTAGGGATAGGGTTACAGTCCGTTTTAGGGTTAGGGTTAGGGTTAGCATTAGGTTTCGGGTTAGGGTTACGGTTAGGGTTATGGTTAGGGTTCAGGTTATGGTACGGGAAGGGTTACGGTTGGGGTTAGGGCTGGGTTACGGTGAGGGTTAGGGTTTAGGGTTAGGGTTAGTGTGAGTTTTAGGGTTAGGTTTAGGGTTACAGTACGGGTTAGGGTTAGGCTGAGGGTTAGGTAAGGGTTGGGGTTAGGGTTAGGGATAGGGTACGTGTAAGGTCTACGGTTAGGGTTATAGTTATGGTTCGGCTTAGGGTTAGGGTATGGGTAAGGTTTATGGTTAGTGTTAGGTTTAGGGTACGGGTAAGGGGTACGGTTTGGGTTAGGCTTAGTGTTAGGTTACGGTACGGGTTAGGGTTAGGGTAAGGTGTCGGGAAAGGGTTAGGTTTAGGGTTAGGGTTAGTGTTAGGGTTATGGTACGGGTAAGGTTTAGGGTTAGGGTTGGGCTTGGTTAGGGTGAGGGTTAGGGTTTAGGGTTAGGGTTAGTGTTAGATTTAGAGTTAGGGTTAGGGTTACGGTACGAGTCAGGGTTAGGATTAGGGTTAGGGTTAGGGTAAAGTTTACTGTTAGGGTTAGGGTTAGGTTTAGGGTTAGGGTGACAATACTGGTTAGGGTTAGGGTTTGGGTTAGGGTTAGGTTTAGGGTGAGGGTTAGGGTTTGTGTTAGGGTTATGATACGGGTTAGGGTTCGGGTTAGGTTTACAACATGGGTTAGGTTAGGGTTAGGGTTAGGGTTAGGGTTAGGGTTAGGGTTCGGGATAGGGTGGGGTTTAGGGTTAGGTTTCGTTTAAGGGTTAGGTTTAGGTTTAGTGTTAGGGTTAGGAATAGCGTACGGGTAAGGGTTACGGTTGGGGTTAGGCTTAGCTTTAGGGTTATGGTTATGGAATGGGTAAGTGTTACAGTTAGGGTTAGGGTTAGGTTTAGGGTTACGGTACAGATTAGGGTTAGGGTTCGGGTTACTGTTAGGATTCGGGTAAGGGTTGGGTTTAGGGTTACAGTTACGGTACGGGTAAGGGTTACGATTAGAGTTAGGGTTAGGGTTAGGGTTAGGGTTAGTTTTTGGGTTCAGGTAATGGTTAGTTATAGGGTTAGGGTTAGGGTTAGGGTTAGGGTAAAGTTTACGGTTAGGGTTAGGGTTAGGGTAAGGGTTAGGGTACGGGTAAGGTTTACTGTTAGGGTAGGGGTTAGGGTTAGGGTTACGATGTGGGTTAGGGTTAGGGTTAGGGTTCGGGTAGGGTTAGGTTTAGGGTCAGGGTATGGGTAAGGTTTACGGTTAGGGTTAGGGCTAGTGTTAGGGTTACAGTTAGGTTTATGGTTAGGGTTAGGGTTAGGGTTAGTTTTTGGGTTCAGGTAATGTTTAGTTTTAGGGTTAGGGTTAGGGTACGGGTAAAGTTTACGGTTCAGGTTAGGGTTAGGGTTAGGGTACGTGTAAGTGTTATGGTTAGGTTTAGGGTTAGGGATAGGGTTAGGGTTAGGGTAAGTTTAGAGTTAGGGTTAGGGTTAGGATACGGTTAAGGGTTAGGGTTAGGGTTATGGTACTTGTTAGGTATAGGGTTAGATTTAGGGTTAGTGTTAGAGTTGGGTAAGCGTTAGGGTTTGGGGTAGGGTTAGGGTTAGATTTAGGGTACAGGTAAGGTTTACAGTTAGGGTTAGGGTTAGGTTTCGGTTTATGGTACGGGTTAGGGTTAGGGTTAGGGTTAGGGTAAGGGTTACGGTGAGGGTTAGAGTTAGGGTTATGGTTAGGGTACAGGTAAGGGTTACGGTTAGTGTTAGGGTCATTGTTAGGGTTACGGGACCAGTTAGGGTTAGGGTTAGGGTTCGGGTAAGTGTTATATTAGGGTTAGAGTTAATGTTAGGGAATGGGTAAAGGTTACGGTTAGGGTGAGGGACAGGGTTAGAGTAAGGTACGAGTAAGTGTTATGGTACGGGTTAGTCTTAGTGTTAGGATAAGTGTTAGGGTTCGGGTAAGTGTTACGTTAAGGGTTAGGGTTAGGGTACAGGTAAGTGTTACGGTTAGGGTTAGGGTTAGGGTTAGGGTTAGGGTTACGGTATGGATTAGGGTTTGGATCGGGTAAGAGTTAGGGTTAGGGTTACGGTTAGGGTATGGGTAACGGTAATGGTTAGGGTTAGGGTTAGGGTTATGATTACGGTACGGGATAGGGTGGGGTTTAGGGTTAGGTTTCGTTTAAGGGTTAGGTTTAGGTTTTGTGTTAGGGTTAGGAATAGCGTACGGGTAAGGGTTACGGTTGGGGTTAGGCTTAGCTTTAGGGTTATGGTTATGGAATGGGTAAGTGTTACAGTTAGGGTTAGGGTTAGGTTGAGGGTTACGGTACAGATTAGGGTTAGGGTTCGGGTTACTGTTAGGATTCGGGTAAGGGTTGGGTTTAGGGTTACGGTTACGGTACGGGTAAGGGTTACGATTAGAGTTAGGGTTAGGGTTAGGGTTAGGGTTAGTTTTTGGGTTCAGGTAATGGTTAGTTATAGGGTTAGGGTTAGGGTTAGGGTTAGGGTAAAGTTTACGGTTAGGGTTAGGGTTAGGGTAAGGGTTAGGGTACGGGTAAGGTTTACTGTTAGGGTAGGGGTTAGGGTTAGGGTTACGATGTGGGTTAGGGTTAGGGTTAGGGTTCGGGTAGGGTTAGGTTTAGGGTCAGGGTATGGGTAAGGTTTACGGTTAGGGTTAGGGCTAGTGTTAGGGTTACAGTTAGGTTTATGGTTAGGGTTAGGGTTAGGGTTAGTTTTTGGGTTCAGGTAATGTTTAGTTTTAGGGTTAGGGTTAGGGTACGGGTAAAGTTTACGGTTCAGGTTAGGGTTAGGGTTAGGGTACGTGTAAGTGTTATGGTTAGGTTTAGGGTTAGGGATAGGGTTAGGGTTAGGGTAAGTTTAGAGTTAGGGTTAGGGTTAGGATACGGTTAAGGGTTAGGGTTAGGGTTATGGTACTTGTTAGGTATAGGGTTAGATTTAGGGTTTGTGTTAGAGTTGGGTAAGCGTTAGGGTTTGGGGTAGGGTTAGGGTTAGATTTAGGGTACAGGTAAGGTTTACAGTTAGGGTTAGGGTTAGGTTTCGGTTTATGGTACGGGTTAGGGTTAGGGTTAGGGTAAGGGTTACGGTGAGGGTTAGAGTTAGGGTTATGGTTAGGGTACAGGTAAGGGTTACGGTTAGTGTTAGGGTCATTGTTAGGGTTACGGGACCAGTTAGGGTTAGGGTTAGGGTTCGGGTAAGTGTTATATTAGGGTTAGAGTTAATGTTAGGGAATGGGTAAAGGTTACGGTTAGGGTGAGGGACAGGGTTAGAGTAAGGTACGAGTAAGTGTTATGGTACGGGTTAGTCTTAGTGTTAGGATAAGTGTTAGGGTTCGGGTAAGTGTTACGTTAAGGTTTTGGGTTAGGGTACAGGTAAGTGTTACCGTTAGGGTTAGGGTAGGTTTAGGGTTACAGTAAGGGTTAGGGTTAGGTTTCGGGTTAGGATTACGGTATGGGTAAGGTTTACGGTTATGGTTAGGGGTAAGTTTAGGGTTAGGATTACTCTACGGGTAAGGGTTACGGTTAGGGTAGGGTTAGGTTTAAGGGTAGGCTTAGGGTACGGGTAATGGTTACGGTTAGGTTAGGGTTACGGTTACAGAACGGGTTAGGGTTAGGTTTAGGGTATGGGTTAGGGTGGGGTTTAGGGTTAGGTTTCGGTTAAGGGTTGAAGTTAGGTTTAGTGTTAAGGTTAGGGTTAGGGTACGGGTAAGGGTTATGGTTAGTGTTAGGTTTAGGGTTTGGGTTATGGTACAGGTAAGAGTTACGGTTAGGGTTAGGGTAGGGTTTAGTGTACGGGTTAGGGGTAGTGTTAGGGTTAGGGTACAGGTAAGTTTTACAGTTTGGATTAGGGTTACGTTTAGGGTTAGGTTATGGGTAAGGGTTATGGTTAAGGTTGGGGTTAGGTTTTAGGTTACGATATGGGTTAGGTTTAGGGTTAGGGTTCGGGTATGGGTTAGGGTTAGGTTTAGGGTTAGGGTACGGTTAAGGGTTATGGTTACGCTTAGGGTTATGTTTAGGGTTAGGGTACGGGTAAGGGTTACGGTTAAGGTTGGGTCTAGGTTGAGGTTTATGATATGGGTTAGGTTGAGGGTTTGGGTATGGGTTAGGGTTAGGGTTAGGGTTAGGGAATGGGTAAGGGTTGCGGTTAGGGTTAGGGTTATTTTTAGGGTTAGGGTTAGGGAATGGGTAAGGGTTAGTTTAGGGTTAGGGTTAGGGTTAGGGTTACGGTACGGGTTAGTGTTAGGGTTAGGGTAAGTGTTAGCGTTCGGGTAAGGATACGTTAAGGGTAGAGTTACGGTAAAGGTAAGGGTTACGTTAGGTTTACGGTTAGGCCTAGGGTTAGGGTTAGGGTACGGGTAAGGGTTAGTGTTAGTGTTAGGCTTAAGGTTAGGGTTAAGAAATGGGTTAGGGTTCGGTTAAGTGTTAGGTTTAGGGTTAGGTTTAGGGTTAGGGTACGGGTAAGGGTTACGTTTAGAGTTAGGGTTAGGTTTATGGTTAGGGTACAGGTAAGGTTTACGATTAGGGTTAGGGTTAGTGTTAGGGTTAGGGTATGAGTAAGAGTTACGGTTGGGGTTATGGTGAGGGTTAGGGTTACGGAACAGTTTAGGGTTAGGATTCGGGTATGGGTTAGGGTGAAGTTTAAGGTACGGGTAAGGATTACGGTTAGGATTATGGTTAGTTTTAGGGTTAGGGTTATTGTACTGGTAAGGGTTACGGTTAGGGTTAGTATTAGGTTTGGTTAGGGTTAAGGTTCGGGAAAGAGTTACGGTTAGGGTTAGGGTTACGGTTACGGTACGGGTTGTGGTTATGGTTAGGGTTATTTTTACGGTATGGGTTAGGGTGGGGTTTAGGTTTAGGGTTCGTTTAAGGGTTAGGGTAGGTTTAGAGTTAGGGTTAGTGTTAAGGTACGGTTAAGGGTTACGGTTAGGGTTAGTGTTGGGTTAGGGGTTATGGTACGGGTTAGGGTTCGGGTTAGGGGGACGGGTAGGGTTAGGGTCCCTCTAAGTGTTACAGTTAGGGTTAGGTTTAGGTTTAGGTTTAGGGTTAGTGTACGGGTAAGGGTTATGTTTAGGGTTAGGGTTAGGGTATGGGTAATGGATACGGTTAGGGTTAGGGTTAGGGTTAGCGTTAAGATACGGGTTAGGTTTAGGGTTAGATTTATGGTTAGGCTTACGGTACGTGTTAGGTTTAGGGTTAGGATTATGGTACGGCTTAGGGTTAGTTTTAGGGATAGGGCTAGGTTTAGGGTTCATGTAAGGGTTAGATTTAGGGTTAGTGTTCGTGTACGGGTAAGGGTTACGTGTAGGGTTAGGGTTAGGGATCGGGTAAGAGTTAGGGTTAGGTTTAGGGTACGGGTAAGTGTTACGGTTAGTTTTAGGGTTAGGCTGAATATTAGGGTACGGGTCAGAGTTACGGTTAGGGTTAGGGTTAGGTTTACGGTCCGGGTTAGGGTTAGGGTTAGGTTTAGGGTTCGGGTAAGGGTTACGGTTAGTGTTAGGGTTAGGTTTATGAGTTAGGGTTAGGTTTAGAGTTAGGGTTAGGGTTAGGGTTATGGTACGGTTAAGGGTTATGGTTAGGGTTAGTGTTAGGGTTAGGAGTTAGGGTTAGGTTTAGAGTTAGGGTTAGGGTTAGGGTTATGGTGCGGTTAAGGGTTAGGGTTAGGGTTATGGTACTTGTTAGGTATAGGGTTAGGGTTAGGGTACGGGTAAAGGTTACGGTTAGGGTGAGGCTCAGGGTTAGGGTTAGGGTACGGGTAACTATTATGGTACGGGTTAGTGTTAGTGTTAGTGTAAGTGTTAGGGTTCGGGTAAGTGTTACTTTAAGGGTTAGGGTTAAGGCACTGGTAAGGGTTACGGTTAGGGTTAGGCTTAGGGTTAGCATAAGGTTTAGGGTACGGGTAAGTGTTATGGTTAGGGTTAGGGTTACGGTACCGGTTAGGGTTAGGGATCGGGTAAGGGTTAGGGTTAGGGTGAGGGTTAGGTTACGGGTAAGGGTTACGTTTAGGGTTAAGGTTAGTGTTAGTGTTAGGGTTCGGGCTAGGGTTAGGGTTCGTGTAAGGGTTAGGTGAAGGGTTAGTGTTAGTGTACGGGTAAGCATTACGGGTAGGGTTAGGGTTACGGTTAGGGTTAGGGATTGGGAAAGAGTTAGGGTTAGGTTTAGGGTACGGGTAAGAGTTACGGTTAGGTTTAGGGTTAGGCTGAAGATTAGGGTATGGGTAAGAGTTACAGTCAGGGTTAGGGTTAGGTTTATGGCATGGGTTAGTGTTAGGGTTAGGGTTAGGGATTAGGGTAGGGGTAAGGGTTAGGGTTAGGGTTATGGTACGGGTTAGGGTTAGGATTACGGTACCTTTTAGGTTTCGTGTTAGGTTTAGGTTCAGATTAGGGTATGGGTAAGCTTTAGGGCTCGGGGTAGGTTTAGGGTTAGGGTTTTTTAGGGTACGGGTAAGGGTTACGGTTAGGGTTAGGGTTAGATTAGGTTTACGGTACGGGTTAGGGTTAGGGTTCGCGTAAGTGTTAGGGTTAGGGTTAGGATCAGGGTTAGGGTACGGGTAAGGGTTACGGTTAGGGTTAGTGTTAGGTTTAGGTTTAGTGTTACGGTACAGGTTACTGTTAGGGTTAGGGTTAGGGTTAGGGTTAGGGTTAGGGTTACGGTACGGATTAGGTTTAGGTTTAGGGTTTGGGTTAGGGTTAGGGTTAGAGTTCCGGGTACAGTTTGGGTTAGGGTTAGGGTTAGGATACGGGTTATGGTTACTGTTAGGGTTAGGGTTAGGTTTAGGTTTGGGGTACGGGTAAGGGTTAGGGTTAGGGTTAGGGTACGGGTAAGGGTTACGTTTAGGGTTAGGTTTAGTGTTAGGGTTACGGTACGGGTTACGATAATGTTAGGGTTAGGTTTCGGGTAAGGGTTAGGGTTAGGGTTATCGTTAGGGTACGGGTAAGGGTTACGGTAGGGTTAAGTTAAGGGTTAGGGTTATTGTACGGTTATTGTATTATAAGTTAAGGTTTACGGTTAGGGTTAGGGTTAGGGTTAGGGTACGGGTAAGGGTTGCGGTCAGGGTTGTGGCTAGGTTTAGGGTTTCACTATGGGTTAGGGTTAGGGTTCGGAAAGGGTTAGGTTTCATGTTAGGGTTAGGGTACGGGTAAGGGTTACAGTTAGAGTTAGGCTTACTTTCAGGGTAGGGTATGGTTAACGGTTACTGTTAGGGTTATGGTTAGGGTACGGTTAAGGGTTACGGTTAGGGTTAGGTTGAAGGTTAGGGTTACGGTACGGATTGGGTTTAGGGTTAGAGTTAGGGTTATGGTTAGGGTTACGTTTCGTGTTAGGGTTAGGGTTAGGTTTCGGGTCAGGGTTAGGGTTAGGTTTAGGGTTAGGGTTATGGTACGTGTTAAGGTTAGGTTTAGGGTTAGGGTTCGTGTCAGTGTTAGCGTTATGGTTAGGGTTAGGGTACGGGTAAGGGTTACGGTTACAGTTCCGGTTAGGGTTAGGGTACGGTAAGGGTTACGGTTAGGGTTAGGGTTAGGGTTACGGTACGGGTTAGGGTTAGTTTTAGGGTTCAGGTAAGTGTTAGGGTTAGGGTTAGGTTTAGTGTACGGGTAAGGGTTACGGTTAGGGTTAGGGTTAGGGTATGGGTAAGGGTTAGGGTGAGGTTTAGGTTAAGGGTTACGGTAGGGTTAAGTTTAGGGTTAGGGTTATTGTATAGGTAAGGATTACGGTTAGTGTTAGGGTTAGGTTACGGGTAAGGGTTACGGTAGGGTTAAGTTTAGGGTGAAGATTATTGTACGGGTAAGGATTATGGTTAGGGTTAGGGTTAGGGTACGTGTAAGGGTTACGGTTAGGGTTAGTGTTCGGGTAAGGGTTAGGTTTCGGGTTAGGGTTAGGGTTAGTGTACGGGTAAGGGTTATGGTTAGAGTTAGCTTTATGTTTGGGTTAGGGTACGGGTAACGATTACGGTTAGGGTTTAGTGTTCGGTTAAGGGTTACGGTTAGGGTTAGGTTGAGTGTTAGGGTTACCATACGGATTAGGTTTAGGGTTAGGGTTAGGGTTATGGTTAGGGTTACATTTCGGGTTAGGGTTAGATTTGGGTTAGGGTTTGGGTCAGGGTAGGGTTAGGGTTAGGGTTACGGTACGTGTTAGGTTTAGGGTTAGGGTTAGGGTTCGGGTCAGTGTTAGGGTTAGGGTTAGGGTTCAGGTAATGGTTATGGTTAGCGTTAGGGTTATGGTTAGGGTACGGGTAAGGGTTGGTTACAATTACTCTTAGGGTTAGGGTTAGGTTTAGGGTTAGGGTTAGGGTTACGATGTGGGTTAGGATTCGGGTTTGGCCTATGGTACGATTTAGGGTTAGGGTTAGGTTTCGGTAGGGTAAGGGTTAGGGATTGAGTTAGCTTTCGGGTACGGGTCAGTGTTATGGTTAGGGTTAGCGTAGGGTTAGGGTTAGGGTTAGGGTTAGGTTTAGGTTACGTTCCGGGTTAGAGTAAGGGTTAGGGTTAGGTTTAGTGAAGGGTTATTGTTAAGGTTAGGGTTAGGTTACGGGTAAGAGTTACGGTTAGGGTTAGTGTTAGGGTTAGGTTTAGGTTTAGGTTATGGTACGGTTTGGTTAGGTTTAGGGTTCGGGTAACGGTTAGTGTTAAAGTTAGGGTTAGGGTTAGGATACGGTTAAGGCTTACAGTTATGGTTAGGATTAGGTTTAGGATTAGGGTTAGGTACGGGTATGGGTTACGGTTAGGGTTAAGGTTAGGGGTAGGGTTCAGGTTAGGGTGAAGGTATGGTTAGGGTTACGATTAGGGTTAGGGTTCGGGAAAGGGTTAGGGTTAGAGTTAGTGTTACGATTAGGGTACGGGTAAGGGTTACACTTAGGGTTAGGTTTAGGGTGAGGGTTAGGGTACGGTTAAGGGTTACGGTTAGGGTTAGGTTTAGGTTTAGGATTAGGGTACTGATAAGGGTTACGGTTAGGGTTACTGTTAGGTTTCGGGTTAGGGTAAGTGTTATGGTTAGGGTTATGGTTATGTTTAGGTGTCAGGTAAGCATTAGGGTTATGGTTAGGGAACAGGTAAGGGTTACGGTTACGGTTAGGGTTAGGGTTAGGGTTAGGTTTAGGGTACGGGTAACGGTTACATTTAGGGTTAGGATTAGGGTTAGGGTTATGGTACGGGTTAGGATGAGGGTTAGGGTTAGGGATCGGGTAAGGATAGGGTTAGGGTTAGGGTATGTGTAAGGGTTACGGTACAGGTTGGGGTTAGGGTTAGGGTGAGGGTTAGAGTACGGGTAAGGGTTACGGTTACGCTTAGGGTTATATTTAGGGTTAGGGTATGGGTAAGGGTTACGGTTAAGGTTGGGGTTAGGTTTAGGGTTACGATATGGGTTAGGGTTAGGGTTAGGTTTCGGGAATGGGTTAGGGTTAGGGATAGGGTTAGGGAACGGGTAAGGGTTATGGTTAGGGTTAGGGTTAGGGTTAGGATACGGGTAAGGGTTACGGATACGCTTAGGGTTAGGTTTAGGGTTAGGGTTACGGTTAGGGTTAGGGTTAGGGTTAGGGTTACGATATTGGTTAGGGTTACAGTTCGGGTATGGGTTAGGGTTCTGGTTAGGGAACAGGTAAGGGATACGGTTAGGGTTAGGGTTAGTTTTAGGTTTAGGGTTAAGGTCTGGGTAAGGGTTATGCTTAGGGTTAGGGTTAGGGTTACGGTACGGGTTAGTGTTAGGGTTAAGGCAAGTGTTAAGGTTTGGGTAAGGGATACGTTAAGGGTAGGGTTACGGTAAGGGTAAGGGTTACGGTTAGGGTTAGGGTTTCGTTTAGGGTTAGGGTTAGTGTTAGGGTTAGGCTTAAGGTTAGGGTTAAGGTACGGGTTATGGTTAGGGTTCGGGTAAGTGTTAGGTTTAGGGTTAGGTTTAGTGTTAGGGTACGGGTAAGGGTTATGTTTAGAGTTAGGGTTAGGTTTATGGTTAGGGTACAGGTAAGGTTTACGGTTAGGGTTAGGGTTAGTGTTAGAGTTAGGGTACGAGAAAGAGTTACAGTTGGAGTTATGGTGAGGGTTAGGGTTACAGAACGGTTTAGGGTTAGGGTTCGGTTATGTGTTAGGATTAGGGTTAGGGTACGGGTAAGGATTACGGTTAGGATTATGGTTAGTTTTAGGGTTAGGGTTATTGTTCGGGTAAGGGTTACGGTTAGGGTTAGGGTAAGTGTTAGGTTTAGGGTTAGGTTTAGTGTTAGGGTACGGGTAAGGGTTATGTTTAGAGTTAGGGTTAGGTTTATGGTTAGGGTACAGGTAAGGTTTACGGTTAGGGTTAGGGTTAGTGTTAGAGTTAGGGTACGAGAAAGAGTTACAGTTGGAGTTATGGTTAGGGTTAGGGTTACAGAACGGTTTAGGGTTAGGGTTCGGTTATGTGTTAGGATTAGGGTTAGGGTACGGGTAAGGATTACGGTTAGGATTATGGTTAGTTTTAGGGTTAGGGTTATTGTTCGGGTAAGGGTTACGGTTAGGGTTAGGGTTAGTTTTAGGGTTAGGGTTAAGTTTGGGGTAAGGGTTACGGTTAGGGTTAGTGTTATGGTTAGGGTTATGGTTACGGTACGGGTTAGGTTGGGGTTTAGGTTTACGGTTCTGTAAAGGTTTAGGGTTAGGTTTAGAGTTAGGGTTAGTGTTAGGGTACGGTTAAGGGTTACTGTTAGGGTTAGGTTGGGTTCGGGGTTATGGTACGGGTTAGGGTTCGGGTTAGGGGGACTGGTAGGGTTAGGGTCCCTCTAAGTGTTACAGTTAGGGTTAGGTTTAGGGTTAGGGTTAGGGTTAGTGTACGGGTAAGGCTTATGTTTAGGGTTAGGGTTAGGGTATGGGTAATGGATACGGTTAGGGTTAGGGTTAGGGTTAGGGTTAAGGTTAAGGTACGGGTTAGGTTAGGGTTAGGGTTAGGGTTAAGGTTAAGGTACGGGTTAGGTTTAGGGTTAGATTTATGGTACGGCTTAGGGTTAGTTTTAGGGATAGGGCTAGGTTTAAGGTTCGTGTAAGGGTTAGATTTAGGGTTAGTGTTCGTGTACGGGTAAGGGTTATGGTTAGGGTTAGGGTTAGGGATAGGGTAAGAGTTAGGGTTAGGTTTAGGGTACAGGTAAGAGTTACAGTTAGGTTTAGGGTTAGTCTGAATGATAGGGTATGGGTCAGAGTTATGTTTAGGGTTAGGGTTAGGTTTACGTTACGGGTTAGGGTTAGGTTTAGGGTACGAGTAAGGGTTACGGTTAGGGTTAGGGTTAGGGTTAGGATTTAGGGTTAGGTTTAGAGTTACAGGTAGGGTTAGGGTTATGGTACGGTTAAGGGTTACAGGTAGGGTTAGGGTTAGGGTTAGGAGTAGGGTTAGGTTTAGAGTTAGGGTTTGGGTTAGGGTTATGGTACGGTTAAGGGTTAGGGTTAGGGTTATGGTACTTCTTAGGTATACAGTTAGGGTTAGGGTACGGGTAAAGGTTACGCTTAGAGTGAGGGTCAGGGTTAGGTTTAGGGTACGGGTAACTATTATGGTACGGGTTAGTGTTAGTGTTAAGGTAAGTGTTAGGGTTCAGGTAAGTGTTACTTTAAGGGTTAGGGTTAGGGTACTGGTAAGGGTTACGGTTAGGGTTAGGTTACGGGTAAGGGTTACGGTTAGGGTTAGGGTTAGTTAGGGTTAGGGTACGAGTAAGTGTTACTGTTGGGGTTACGGTGAGGTTTAGGGTTATGGTACGGGATAGGTTTAGGGTTAGGTTTAGGGTTAGGGTATGGGTTAGGATTAGGGTTAGGGTTAGGGTACGGGTAAGGGTTATGGTTAGGGTTAGGGTTAGGTTTAGTGTTAGGGTTAGGGTACGGGTAAGGGTTATGGTTAGGGTTAGGATTAGGATACGGGTAAGGTTTACCATAAGGTTAAGTTTAGGGTTAGGGTTATTGAACGAGTAAGGTTTACGGTTAGTGTTAGAGTTAAGGTTAGGGTTAGGGTTACAGTATGGGTTAGGGTTAGGGTTCCGGTAAGGGTTAGTGTTAGCGCATGGTTAGGGTACGGGAAGGGTTATGGTTAGAATTAGGTTTATGTTTAGTATTAGGGTACGGGTAACGGTTAGGTTTTAGGGTTCGGGTTAGGATTATGGTTACGGTTAGGGTACGGGTAAGGTTTACCATAGTGTTATGTTTAGGGTTAGGGTTATTGAATGGGTAAGGTTTCCGGTTAGTGTTAGGGTTAGGGTTAGGGTTATGCTTACGGTACGGGGTAGGGTGAGGTTTAGTTTAAGGGTTCGGTTAAGGTTTAGGGTTAGGTTTAGGGTTAGGGTTAGGGTACGGGAAAGGCTTAGGGTTAGTGTTAGGTTTAGTCTTGGATTAGGGTACAGGTAAGAGTTATGGTTAGGGTTAGGGTAGGGGTTAGGGTACGGGTTAGGGTTATGGGTAGGGTTAGGGTTAGGGTACGGGTAAGTGTTACACTTAGGGTAGGGTTAGGTTTAGGGTTTGGGTTACGGTACAGGTTAGGGTTAGTGTTAGGGTTAGGGTAAGGATAAGGGTAAGGGTTACGGTTAGGGTTAGGTTTAGGGTTGGGGTTAGGGTTAGGTTACGGGTAAGGGTAGCAGTTAGGGTTAGGATTAGGGTTAGGGTTAGGGTTACCGTACGGGTTAGGGTTAGGGTTCGGGTAAGGTTTAGGTTTAGGGTACAGGTAAGGATTACGGTTAGGGTTAGGGTTAGTTTTAGGGTTAGGGCACGTGTACGGGTTAGGGTTAGGTTTAGGTTAGGGATAGGGTTAGGGTACGGGGAAGGGTTACGGTTAGGGTTAGGTTGAGGGTGACGGTTATGGTACGGTTTAGGGTTAGGGTTAGGGTAAGGGTTATTGTTCGGGTAGGGGTTAGGGTTAGGGTTAGGGCTAGGGTATGGGTAAGGTTTACCATTGGTTTAAGTTTAGGTTTAGGGTTATTGAACGGGTAAGGTTTACGGTTAGTGTTAGGGTTAGTGTTAGGGTTAGGGTTACAGTATGGGTTAGGGTTAGGGTTCGGGTAAGGGTTACTGTTAGGGTATGGTTAGGGTACGGGTAAGGGTTACAGTTAGAATTAGGTTTGTGTTTAGATTAGGGTACGGGTAACGGTTAGGGTTAGGGTAGTGTTAGGGTTAGGTTTAGGGTACGGGTAAGGGTTACGGTTAGGGTAGGGTAAGGGTAGTGTTAGGGTTAGGTTTAGGGTACGGGTAAGGGTTACAGTTAGGGTAGGGTTAGGAATAGGGTACGAGTAAGGGTTACGGTTACAGTAACTGTTAGGGTTAGGGTTAGGGTTAGGTTAGGGTTAGGGTTACGGCATGGATTAAGGTTAGGCTTAGGCTTACGGTACGGTTTAGGGTTAGGGTTAGGTTTAGGGTTAGGTTTAGGGTTTGGGTTAGGTTTCAGCTACGGGTAAGGGTTACGGTTAAGGTTAGGGTTAGGTTTAGGGTTAGGTTTAGGGTTTGGGTTAGGTTTCAGGTACGGGTAAGGGTTACGGTTAAGGTTAGGGTTAGGTTTAGGGTACGGGTAAGATTTACGGTGAGGGTTAGGGTTAGGGTTAGGGTTAGGGTTAGGTTTCGGGTCAGTGTTAGGGTAAGGGTTAGGGTTAGGGCTAGGGCTAGGGTACGGGTAAGGGTTACAGTTAAGGTTGCGGTTAGGTTTAGTGTTACGGTATGGGTTAGGGTTAGGGTTAGGGTTCGGGAATGGCTTAGGGTTAGGGTTATGGAACGGGTAAGGGTTATGTTTAGGGTTAGGTTTAGGGTTAGGGTTAGGGTTATGGTACGGGTTAGTGTTAGGTTTAGGGTAATTGTTAGGGTTCAGGTAAGGGTTAGCTTCAGGGTTAGGCTTAGGTTTAGGTTTACGGTACGGATTAAGGTTAGGGTTTGGGTAAGGGTTACGTTTAGGGTTAGGTTATAGTTAGGGTACGGGTAAGGGTTACATTTAGAGTTAGGGTTAGGTTCATGGTTAGGGTACAGGTAAGGTTTACAGCTATGGTTACGGTTAGGGTTAGTGTTAGGGTTAGGGTACGAGTAAGAGTTACGGTTGGGATTAGGTGAGGGTTAGGGTTACGGAACTTTTTAGGATTAGGTTTAGGGTTAGTGTTTGGGTATGGGTTAGGGTTAGGGTACGGGTAAGGATTACGTTTAGGATTATGGTTAGGTTTAGGGTTAGGATTATTGTACGGGTAAGGGTTACGTTTAGGGTTAGTGTTAGGTTTAGGGTTAGGGTTAAGTTGTGGGTAAGGGTTACAGTAGGGGTTAGGTTTACGTTTATGGTATGGGTTAGGGTTACGGATAGGGTTATGGTTACGGTACGGGTTAGGGTGGTGTTTAGTGTTAGGTTTCGGTTAAGGGTTAGGGTTAGGTTTAGTGTTAGGGTTAGGTTTAGGGTACGGGTAAGGTTTACGGTTAGGGTTTGGGTTAGGGTAGGGGTTAGGGTATGGGTTAGGGTTCGGGTTAGGGGTACGGTTAGGGTTAGGGTCCGGGTAAGTGTTACAGTCGGGTTAGGCTTAGGTTTAGGTTTAGGGTTAGTGTACACGTAAGGGTTAGGGTTAGGGTTAGGGTTAGGGTATGGGTATGGTTACGGTTGGGGTTAGGTTTAGGGTTAGGGCAAGGTACGGGTTAGGGTTAGGGTTAGATTTACGGTTAGGATTACGGTACGGGTTAGGTTTAGGGTTAGGATTATGGTACGGCTTAGTGTTAGTGTTAGGGTTGTGCTAGGGTTAGGGTTCGTGTAAGGGTTAGGTTTAGGGTTATTGTTAGTGTACGGATAAGCATTACGGGTAGGGTTAGGGTTACGGTTAGAGTTAGGGATCAGGTAATTGTTAGGGTTAGGTTTAGGGTACGGGTAAGAGTTGCGGTTAGGTTTAGGGTTAGGCTGAAAGTTAGGGTACGGGTAAGAGTTACAGTCAGGGTTAGGGTTAGGGTTAGGTTTACGGTACGGTTTAGGGTTAGGGTTAGGGTTAGGGTTAGGGTAGGGATTAGGGTTGGGGTTAGGGTTAGGGTTATGGTACGTGTTAGGGTTAGGATTACGGTACTTTTTAGGTTTAGGGTTAGGTTTAGGTTAGCATTAGGGTTCGGGTAAGCTTTAGGGGTCGGGGTAGGTTTAGGGTTAGGGTTTATTAGGGTACGGGTAAGTGTTACGGTTAGGGTTAGGTTTAGGGTTAGGTTTATGGTACGGGTTAGGGTTAGTGTTAGGGTCCGGGTAAGTGTTAGGTTTAGGGTTAGGGTTAGGGTACGGGTAGGGTTACGGTTAGGGTTAGGGTTAGTGTTAGGGTTAGGTTTAGTATTACGGTCCAGGTTAGTGTTAGGGTTAGGTTTAGGGTTAGGTTTAGGGTTGCAGTACGGATTAGGTTTAGGTTTAGGGTTTGGTTTAGGGTTAGGGTTAGAGTTCCGGGTATGGTTTGGATTAGGGTTACGGTTAAGATACGGGTTAGGGTGACGGTTAGGTTTAGGGTTAGGGTAAGGTTTATGGTACGGGTAAGGTTTAGGGTTATTTCTGGTTTAGTCTTAGGATAAGGGTTTCTGTTTAGGGTTCATATTAGGGATAGGGTTACTGTTAGTGTTAGGGTACGGGTTAGGTTTAGGATTAGGGTTAGGGTAAGGGTTAGGGTTAGGTTTAGTGTTAGGTTAGGGTTAGGATTACGGTTCTTGTTTGGTAAGGTTTAGAGTTCAGGCTCGGGAAAGGGGTACGGATAGGAGTAGGGTTAGGGTACGGGTAAGGGTTACGGTTACGGTGAGGGTTAGGTTTTCGGTTAGGGATCGGGTTAGGGGAGGGTTAGGCTTAGGGTTAGGGTTAGGGTACTGGTAAAGGTTACGATAGGGTTAGGGTTAGGGTTAGGTTAAGGGTTATGGTTAGGGTTAGGCTTAGGTTTAGGTTTAGGATTAGGGTACGGGCAATGGTTACAGTTAGGGTTAGGATTAGGATTAGGGTTACGGAACGGGTTAGGGTTAGGTTTAGGGTTCGGGTAAGGGTTAGGGTTAGAGTTAGGTTTAGGGTATGGGTAAGGGTTAGGGTGAGGGTTAGGTTTAGGGTTCGGGTAAGGGTTAGGGTTAGAGTTAGGTTTAGGGTACGGGTAAGGGTTAGAGTTAGGGTTAGGCTTAGCTTTAGTTTTAGGGTACGGGTAAGGGTTACGGTTAGGGTAAGGTTTAGGTTTAGGGTTAGGGTTAAGGTACGAGTAGGGTTACAGTTAAGGTTAGAGTTAGGGTTTGGGTTAGGGTAAGGGTTACAGTTAGAGTTATTGATAGGGTTAGGTTTAGGGTTAGGGTACGGGTAAGGGTTAGGTTCGGGTTGGGGTTAGGGTTAGAGTTATGGTATGGGTTAGGGTTAGGGTTCAGGTAAGGGTTAGGTTTAGGGTAAGATTAGTGTACAGGTAAGGGTTATGGTTAGAGTTAGGTTTATGCTTAGGTTTAGGGTACGGGTAAGGGTTACATTTAGGGTTAGGGTTAGGGTTAAGGTTAGGGTACAGGTAAGGGTTACGGTTACTGTTAGGTTGAGGGTTAGGGTTACGTTACGGATAAGCGTTAGGGTTAGGGTTAGGGTTGGATTTAGGTTACGGTACGGGTTAGAGTTAGGGTTAGGGTTAGAGTACGTGTAAGGGTTACTGTTAGGGTTAGGGTTAGGTTTAGGGTTAGGTTTACGGTACGGGTTAGGGGTAGGTTTAGGGATCAGGTAATTGTTAGTGTTAGGGCTAGGGTTAGGGTACGGGTAAGGGTTACTTTTAGGGTTAGGGTTAAGATTATTGTAGGATACGGGTAAGGGTTCCGTATAGGTTTAGGGTTAGGGTTAGGGTACTGGTTAGGGTTACGGTTAAGGTTAGTGTTAGAATTTGGGTTAGGGTAAGTGTTATGGTTAGGGTTAGGGTTAGGATTAGGGTATGGGTAAGGGTTAGGGTTAGGTTTAGTGAACGGGTAAGGGTTCGGGTTACGGTTAGTGTTAGGGTTAGGGTTATGGTTAGGGTAAGGGTTACATTTAGGGTTAGGATTAGAGGTAGGTTTACGGTGCGGGTTAGAGTTAGGGTTGGGTTTAGGTTTAGGGTAAGGGTTCGGGTTAGGGTTAGGGTTAGAGTTCGGGTAGGTTTAGGGTTAGGGTTAGGGTTAGGGTAAAGGTTACGGTTAGGGTTAGGTTTAGGGTAAGATTTAGGGTACGCGTAAGGGTTACGGTTAGGTTTGGGGTTAGGGTTAGGGTTACGGTATGGGTTAGGGTTAGGGTTAGGGTTCTGGAAAGGCTTAGGATTAAGGTTAGGGTTAGGTTAAGGGTAAGGGTTACGGTTAGAGTTAGGTTTATGTTTAGGTTTAGGGTACGGGTAAGGGTTACGGTTAGGCTTACGTTAAGGGTTAGGGTTGGGCTATGGTTAAGATGTACTGTTAGGGTTAGGTTGAGGGTTTGGGTTACGGTACCGGTGAGGGTTAGGTTTCAGGTGTTAGGGTTAGGGTTAGGGTTAGGGTTAGGGTAAGTGTTACAGATAGGGTTTGGTTAGGGTTAGGGTTATGGTACGGGCAGGGTTAGGGTTCGGGTAAGCTTTAGGGTTAGAGTTATGTTTAGGGTTAGGGTAAGTGTAAGGGTTACGGTTACTGTTAGGGATAGGGTTAGGGTTAGGGTTATGTTTATGGTACGGGTTAGTGTTAGCGTTAGGTTTAGGGTTAGATTTGGGGTTAGGGTTACGGTATGGGTTAGGGCTAGGTTTCGGGTTTTCATTAGGGTTAGGGTTACGGTTCGGGGTAGGGTTAGGGTTAGGGTTAGGATACGGGTTAGGGTTATGGTTAGGTTTAGGGTTAGGTTAAGGGTTATGGTATTGGCAAGGGTTAAGGTTACTGTTAGGGCTGGGATAGGGTTAGGGATAGGTTTTAGGTTTAGGGTTATCGTTAGGGTTAGGGTTAGGATTGCGATACTGGTTAGGATTAGGGTTAGGGTTAGGGTAAGGGTTAGGGCTAGGGTTAGGGTTAGGATAAGGTTAGGTTAGGGTTAGGGTTATGGTTAGGGTACGGGTAAGGTTCACGGTTAGGGTTAGGGTTAGGGTATGGGTAAGGGTTATGGTTAGGGTTAGGCTTAGGGTTTGGGTTAGGGTTAGGGTACAGGTAAGGGTTACATTTAAGATTAGGGTTAGGTTTGGGGTTACGGTATGGGTTAGGGATAGGGTTTGTGTTTGGTAAGGGTTAGGGTTAGGGTTAGGTTTAGGGTATGGGTAAAGGTTAGGGTTAGGTTTAGTGAACGGGTAAGGGTTCGGGTTACGGTTAGTGTTAGGGTTAGGGTTATGGTTAGGGTAAGGGTTACATTTAGGGTTAGGATTAGAGGTAGGTTTACGGTGCGGGTTAGAGTTAGGGTTGGGTTTAGGTTTAGGGTAAGGGTTCGGGTTAGGGTTAGGGTTAGAGTTCGGGTAGGTTTAGGGTTAGGGTTAGGGTTAGGGTAAAGGTTACGGTTAGGGTTAGGTTTAGGGTAAGATTTAGGGTACGCGTAAGGGTTACGGTTAGGTTTGGGGTTAGGGTTAGGGTTACGGTATGGGTTAGGGTTAGGGTTAGGGTTCTGGAAAGGCTTAGGATTAAGGTTAGGGTTAGGTTAAGGGTAAGGGTTACGGTTAGAGTTAGGTTTATGTTTAGGTTTAGGGTACGGGTAAGGGTTACGGTTAGGCTTACGTTAAGGGTTAGGGTTGGGCTATGGTTAAGATGTACTGTTAGGGTTAGGTTGAGGGTTTGGGTTACGGTACCGGTGAGGGTTAGGTTTCAGGTGTTAGGGTTAGGGTTAGGGTTAGGGTAATGTTACAGATAGGGTTTGGTTAGGGTTAGGGTTATGGTACGGGTTAGGGTTAGGGTTCGGGTAAGCTTTAGGGTTAGAGTTATGTTTAGGGTTAGGGTAAGTGTAAGGGTTACGGTTACTGTTAGGGATAGGGTTAGGGTTAGGGTTATGTTTATGGTACGGGTTAGTGTTAGCGTTAGGTTTAGGGTTAGATTTGGGGTTAGGGTTACGGTATGGGTTAGGGCTAGGTTTCGGGTTTTCATTAGGGTTAGGGTTACGGTTCGGGGTAGGGTTAGGGTTAGGGTTAGGATACGGGTTAGGGTTATGGTTAGGTTTAGGGTTAGGTTAAGGGTTATGGTATTGGCAAGGGTTAAGGTTACTGTTAGGGCTGGGATAGGGTTAGGGATAGGTTTTAGGTTTAGGGTTATCGTTAGGGTTAGGGTTAGGATTGCGATACTGGTTAGGATTAGGGTTAGGGTTAGGGTAAGGGTTAGGGCTAGGGTTAGGGTTAGGATAAGGTTAGGTTAGGGTTAGGGTTATGGTTAGGGTACGGGTAAGGTTCACGGTTAGGGTTAGGGTTAGGGTATGGGTAAGGGTTATGGTTAGGGTTAGGCTTAGGGTTTGGGTTAGGGTTAGGGTACAGGTAAGGGTTACATTTAAGATTAGGGTTAGGTTTGGGGTTACGGTATGGGTTAGGGATAGGGTTTGTGTTTGGTAAGGGTTAGGGTTAGGGTTAGGTTTAGGGTATGGGTAAAGGTTAGGGTTAGGTTTAGTGAACGGGTAAGGGTTCGGGTTACGGTTAGTGTTAGGGTTAGGGTTATGGTTAGGGTAAGGGTTACATTTAGGGTTAGGATTAGAGGTAGGTTTACGGTGCGGGTTAGAGTTAGGGTTGGGTTTAGGTTTAGGGTAAGGGTTCGGGTTAGGGTTAGGGTTAGAGTTCGGGTAGGTTTAGGGTTAGGGTTAGGGTTAGGGTAAAGGTTACGGTTAGGGTTAGGTTTAGGGTAAGATTTAGGGTACGCGTAAGGGTTACGGTTAGGTTTGGGGTTAGGGTTAGGGTTACGGTATGGGTTAGGGTTAGGGTTAGGGTTCTGGAAAGGCTTAGGGTTAAGGTTAGGGTTAGGTTAAGGGTAAGGGTTATGGTTAGAGTTAGGTTTATGTTTAGGTTTAGGGTACGGGTAAGGGTTACGGTTAGGCTTACGTTAAGGGTTAGGGTTGGGCTATGGTTAAGATGTACTGTTAGGGTTAGGTTGAGGGTTTGGGTTACGGTACCGGTGAGGGTTAGGTTTCAGGTGTTAGGGTTAGGGTTAGGGTTAGGGTAATGTTACAGATAGGGTTTGGTTAGGGTTAGGGTTATGGTACGGGTTAGGGTTAGGGTTCGGGTAAGCTTTAGGGTTAGAGTTATGTTTAGGGTTAGGGTAAGTGTAAGGGTTACGGTTACTGTTAGGGATAGGGTTAGGGTTAGGGTTATGTTTATGGTACGGGTTAGTGTTAGCGTTAGGTTTAGGGTTAGATTTGGGGTTAGGGTTACGGTATGGGTTAGGGCTAGGTTTCGGGTTTTCATTAGGGTTAGGGTTACGGTTCGGGGTAGGGTTAGGGTTAGGGTTAGGATACGGGTTAGGGTTATGGTTAGGTTTAGGGTTAGGTTAAGGGTTATGGTATTGGCAAGGGTTAAGGTTACTGTTAGGGCTGGGATAGGGTTAGGCATAGGTTTTAGGGTTAGGGTTATCATTAGGGTTAGGGTTAGGGTTGCGATACTGGTTAGGATTAGGGTTAGGGTTAGGGTAAGGGTTAGGGCTAGGGTTAGGGTTAGGATAAGGTTAGGTTAGGGTTAGGGTTATGGTTAGGGTACGGGTAAGGTTCACGGTTAGGGTTAGGATTAGGGTACGGGTAAGGGTTACGGTTAGGGTTAGGCTTAGGGTTAGGGTTAGGTTTAGGGTACGGGTAAGGGTTACTTTTATGGTTAGGGTTAAGATTATTGTAGGATACGGGTAAGGGTTCCGTATAGGTTTAGGGTTAGGGTTAGGGTACTGGTTAGGGTTACGGTTAAGGTTAGTGTTAGAATTTGGGTTAGGGTAAGTGTTATGGTTAGGGTTAGGGTTAGGATTAGGGTATGGGTAAGGGTTAGGGTTAGGTTTAGTGAACGGGTAAGGGTTCGGGTTACGGTTAGTGTTAGGGTTAGGGTTATGGTTAGGGTAAGGGTTACATTTAGGGTTAGGATTAGAGGTAGGTTTACGGTGCGGGTTAGGGTTAGGGTTGGGTTTAGGTTTAGGGTAAGGGTTCGGGTTCGGGTTAGGGTTAGAGTTCGGGTAAGGTTTAGGGTTAGGGTTAGGCTTAGGGTTAGGGTAAAGGTTATGGTTAGGGTTAGGTTTAGGGTACGGGTAAGGGTTACGGTTAGGGTTAGGCTTAGGGTTAGGTTTAGGTTTAGGGTATAGGTAAGGGTTACAGTTAGGGTTAGGGTAAGGTTTAGGGTTATGGTACGGGTTAGGGTTAGGGTTCGGGTAAGGGTTAGGGTTAGGTTTAGGGTTAGGTTTAGGGTACGGGCAAGGGTTATGGTTAAGGTTAGGGTTAGGTTTAGGGTTAGGGTACGGGTAAGGGTTAGGGTTAGTATTAGGGTAAGGGTTATGGTAGGGTTTAGTTTAGGGTTAGGGTTATTGTACGGGTATGGTTTTCGGTTAGGGTTAGGGTTAGGGTACGGGTAAGGGTTGCGATGAGGGTTAGGGTTAGTGTTAGGGTTAGGTTAAGGTTACGGTACAGGTTAGTTTTAGGGTTAGGTTTAGGGTTAGGGTTAGGCTTAGGGTTAGGTTTAGTTTTAGGGTTTGGATTAGGGTGAGGGTTAGGGTTCGGGGTAGGGTTAGGGTTAGGAATTGGGTTAGGGTTACGGTTAGGGTTAGGGATAGGGTAAGGGTTTTGGTACGGTTAAGGGTTAGGGTTAGGTTTAGGGCTGGGTTAGGGTTAGGGATAAGGTTTAGGGTTAGAGTTAGTGTTGGGTTAGGGTTAGGGTTAGGGTTAGGGTTATGGTACAGGTTAGGTTTGGGGTTAGTGTTAGGGTAAGGGTTAGGCTTAGGGTTAGGGTACCTGTGAGGGTTATGGTTAGGGTTAGCGTGAGGTTTAGGGTTAGGGTTATATTTCGGGTTTGGTTAGGGTTAGAGTTAGGGTTCGGGTAAGGGTTACAGTTAGGTTTAGAGTTAGGGTGCGGGGAAGGTTAACGGTTACGGTTAGGGTTAGGTTTAGGGTTAGGTGTTAGGGTTAGGGTTAGAGTTAGGTTTAGTGTTAGGGTTACGGTATGGCTTACGGTTAGGGTTAGGGTTAGATTCGGGTAAGGGTAGAGTTAGGGTTAGGGTTACGGTACGGGTAATGTTTACGATTAGGGTTAGGCTTAGGGTTAGGGTACGGGTAAGGGTTACAATTAGGGTTAGGGTTAGGTTTAGGGTTATGTTATGGGTTAGGGTTAGGGTTTGGGATCGGTAAGGGTTAGGGTTAGGTTTAGGGTTAGGGTACGGGTAAGGGTTACGGTGAGGGTAGGTTTAGGGTTAGGGTTAGGGTATGGGTAAGAGTTATGCTTAGGGTTAGGGTTTGGGTTAGGGTTACGGTACAGGTTTGGGTTAGGTTTAGGGCTAGGGTTAGGTTTCGGGTAAGGGTTAGGGTTAGGTTACGGGAAGGGTTACGATTAGGGTTAGGGTTAAGGTTAGCGTTATGGTTAGAGTACGGGAAAGGGTTTCGGTTAGGGTTAGGTTTAGGTTTAGGTTTATGGTACAGGTAAGGGTTACGGTTAGGTTGGGGTTAGGGTTAAACTTACGTTATGGGTTAGGGTTAGGGTTCTGGTAAGGGTTAGGTTTAAGGTTAGGGTTAGGTTATGGGTAAGGGTTATGGTTAGATTTAGGCTTATGTTTAGGTTTAGTGTACGGGTAAGGGTTATGGTTAGGGTTAGGGTTAGGGTACGTGTGAGGGTTACGGTTAGGTTTAGGGTTAGGGTTAGGGTTCGGGTTAGGGTTCAGTATGCGTTAGGGATAGGTTTAGGGTTAAGGTTCTGATTAGGTTTAGGACTAGGGTTAGGGTATGGGTTAGTTTTACAGTTAGGGTTCTGGTTAGTGTCAGGGTACGGGTTAGTGTTACGGTATGGGTTAAGGTTAGGGTTAGGGTTAGGGTTCGGGTAAGGGTTACGGTTAGGTTTAGTGTTAGTGACAGGCTATGGGTAAGGGTTACCATTAGTTTTAGGTTTAGGGTTAGGGTACGTGTAAGGGTTATGGTTAGGGTGAGGTTTAGGGTTAGGGTTAGGGTATTGGTTAGGGTTATGTTTAAGGTTAGTGTTAGGGTTAGGTTCAGGGTTAGGGTAAGTGTTATGGTTATGGTTAGGGTTAGGGTTAGGGTTCGGGTAAGTGTTAGGGTTAGGGTTAGGGAACGGGTAAGGTTTCCTGTTACGGTTAGTGTTAGGGTTAGGGTTAGGGGTAGTGTACGGGTAAGGGATACATTTAGAGTTAGGATTAGGGCTAGGGTTACGGTGTGGGTTAGGGTTAGGGTTAGGTTTAGGTTTTGGGTAAGGGTTAGGGTAGGTTTAGGGTTATGGTTAGGGTTAGGGTATGGGTAAGGGTTGCGGTGAGGGTTAGGTTTAGGTTTAGGGTTAGGGTACCGGTAAGTGTTATGGTTATGGTTAGGGTTAGGGTTAGGTTTAGGGTCAGGGTTAGGGTTCGGGTTTGGTTAGGGTTAGAGTTAGGGTTCGGGTAAGGGTTACGGTTAGGTTTAGGGTTTGGGTACGGATAAAGTTTATGGTTACGGTTAGGGTTAGGTTTAGGGTTAGGTGTTAGGGTTAGGGTTAGGGTTAGGGTTAGTGTTAGGGTTACAGGACGGCTGAGGGTTAGGGTTAGGGTTAGATTTGGAAAGGGTAGAGTTAGGGTTATGTTTAAGGATAGGGTTAGTATACGGGTAAGGCTTACCTTTAGGGTTAGGGTTAGGCTTAGGGTTAGGGTTAGGGTTAGGGTACTGGTAAGTGTTACAGTTAGGGTTAGGGTTAGGTTTAGGGTTACGGTACAGGTTAGGGTTTCGGTTCGGTAAGGGTTAGTGTTAGGGTTAGGTTTAGGGTACGGGTAAGGCTTACAGTTAGGGTTAGGGTTAGGGTATGGTAAGGGTTACGGTTAGGGTTTAGGGTTAGGGTTAGGTACGAGTAATGTTTACGGTTATGGTTAGGTTGAGGGTTAGGTTAACGGTATGGGTTAGGGTTAGGGTTAGGATTAGGATTCTAGTAAGGGTTAGGGTTAGGGTTAGGGTACGGGTAAGTGTTACCGTAGGGTTAGGTTTAGGGTTAGGGTTAGTGTTCGGGTAAGGTTTACGGTTAGGTTTACGTTAGGGTTAGGGTATGGGTAACGGTTACGGGTAGGGTTAGGGTTAGGGTATGGTTAAGGGTTATGGTTAGGGTTAGGGTTACAGTACGGATTTGGTTTAGGGTTTAGGTTAGGGTTTTGGTTAGTGTTATGGTTCGGGTTAGGGTTAGGGTTAGGGTCGGGTCAGGGTTAGGATTTGGGGAGGGTTAGGGTTACGGTACGTGTTAGGATTAGGGTTAGGGTTAGGGTTAGGGTACAGGTTAGGTTTACAGTTAGTGTTAGGTTTAGGGTTAGCGTACGCGTAAGGGTTCTGGTGACAGTTACTGTTAGGATTAGGGTTAGGTTTAGGGTTAGGGTTAGGTTTACGGTATGGGTTAGGATTAGGGTTAGGCTTATGGTACGATTTAGGGCTGGTGTTAGGTATAGGGTAGGGTTAGGGTTAGGGTTTGAGTTAGTTTTCAGGTACGGGCAAGTGTTACGGTTAGGGTTAGGTTGAGGGTTAGGGTTATGGTACAGGTTAGGGATAGGGTTAGGTTGAGGGTTACAGTACGGGTTAGGATTAGGGTTAGGGTTAGGATTTGGATCAGTGTTAGGGTTAGAGTTTGGGTTTGGGTTAGGGTTAGGGTATGGGTAAGGGTTATGGTTACAGTTACAGTTAGGGTAGGGTTATGTTTAGGGTTAGGGGTACGGTATGGCTTAGGGTTAGAGTTAGGCTTACGGTACGGTTTAGGTATAGGGTTAGGATTAGGGTTAGGTTTAGGGTTAGGTTTAGGTTATGGTAAGGATTAGAGTTAGAGTTAGGGTTAGGGTGCATGTAAGGGTTACGGTTAGGGTTAGGGTTAGGTTCAGGGTTAGGTTTACGGTATGGGTTAGGGTTAGGTTTAGGGTTTGGGTAATTGTTAGTGTTAGGTTTAGGGTACGGGTAAGGGTTGCGGTTAGGGTTAGGGTTAGGATTAGGGTTCGTGTAATTGTTAGTGTTAGGGTTAGGGTTAGGGTACGGGTAAGGGTTACGGTTAGGGTTAGGATTAGGGTAGGATACAGGTAGGGGTTACGGTTGTTTAGTGTTAGGGTTACGGTTAGGGTTAGGGTTAAGGTTAGGTTTAGGGTTCGGGTTAGTGTTACGGTATGGGTTAGGGTTAGTGTTAGGTTTAGGATTAGTGTTACTGTGTGGGTTAAGGTTATTGTTGGTGTGAGGGTTAGGGTTCGGGTAAGAGTTAGGTTTATGGTTAGTGTTAGCATTTGGGTACGGGTATTGGTTACAGTTAGTTTTAGGTTTAGGGTTAGGGTTAGGGTTAGGGTAAGTGTTATGGTTAGTGTTAGGGTTAGGGTTAGGGTTCGGGTAAGGGTTAGGGTTAGGGTTAGGGAATGGTAACAGTTACACTTAGGGTTAGGATTAGGGGTAGGCTTATGGTGCGGGTTAGGGTTAGGGTTAGGTTTAGGTTTAGGGTTCGGGTAAGGGTTCGGGTTAGGGTTAGGGTTAGGGTACGGGTAAGGGTTACGGTGAGGGTTAGGTTTAGGTTTAGGGTGAGAGTATGGGTAAGAGTTCTGGTTAGTGTTAGGGTTTGGGTTAGGGTTACGGTACAGGTTAGGGTTAGGGTTAGGGTTAGGTTTAGGGTTCGGGTAAGGGTTAGGGTTAGTGTTAGGGTAACGGAAGGGTTATGGTTAGGGTAGGGTTAGGGTTATGGTTAGGGTACGGGTAAGGGTTACGGTTAGGGTTGGTGTTAGGGTTAGGATTATGGTATAGGTTAGTGTTAGGGTTCGGGTTCTCGTAAGGTTTAGGTTAAGGTTAGGTTTAGGTTACGGGTAAGGGTTTCGGTTAGAGATAGTTTTATGTTTAGGTTTAGGGTACGGGTAAGGGTTACGGTTAGGGTTAGGATGAGGGTTAGGGTATGGGTAAGGGTTACAGTTAGGGTTAGGGTTAGGGTTCGGGTTAGGGTTACGGTACGGGTTAGGTTTAGGGTTAGGGTTAGGTTTTGGTAAGGTTTAGGGTTTGGGTTAGTGTACGGGTAAGTTTTACGTTTAGGGTTTGGGTTAGTGTTAGGGTTAGGGTACGAGTAAGGGTTAAGGTTAGGTTTAGGATTAGGGTCAGGTTTTAGGTACAAGTAAGAGTTACGGTCAGGGTTGGGGTTAGGGTTTGGGTTACGGGATGGGTTAGGGTTAGGGTTAGGGTTAGGTTACAGGTAACGGTTACAGTTTGATTTAGGTTTATGTTTATGTTGAGGGTACGAGTAAGGGTTACGGTTAGGGTTAGGGTTACGGTTAGGGTTAGGGTTAGGCTACGGTTAAGTGATACGGTTAGGGTTATGTTGAGGGTTCATTTTACGGTACAGGTTAGGGTTAGGGTTCAGGTAAGTGTTAGGGTTGGGATTAGGGTTAGGGTTAGGGTAAGGGTTACTGTTAGTGTTAGGGTTAGGGATACGGTACGGTTAGGTTTAGGATTCGGGTAAGGTGGGGATCCCTGGGTGGCGCAGCGGTTTAGCGCCTGCCTTTGGCCCAGGGCGTGATCCTGGAGACCCGGGATCGAATCCCACGTCGGGCTCCCGGTGCATGGAGCCTGCTTCTCCCTCTGCCTGTGTCTCTGCCTCTCTCTCATCTCTGTGTGATTATCATAAATAAATAAAAATAAAAAAAAAGATTAAAAAAAAAAGGATTCGGGTAAGGTTTAGGGTTAGGGTTAGGTTTAGGGTTAGGGTACTGGTAAGCGTTATGGTTAGGGTTAGGGTTAAGGTTAGGTTTAGGGTTAGGTTTATGGTACGGGTTAGGGTTAGGGTTAGGCTTAGGGTTTGAGTAAGTGTTAGGGTTATGGTTAGCGTTAGGGTACTGTTAAGGGTTAGGGTTAGGGTTAGGGTTAGTGTTACGGTTAGGTTAATGTTACGGTAAAGGTTAGTGTTAGGGTTACGTGTAGGGTTATGTTTATGGT
>JAEUCK010000198.1:0-23352 GCA_017311455.1 Otocyon megalotis megalotis
TAAGGTTAGGGTTAGGGTTACGGTAAAGGTTAGGGTTAGGATTAGGGTTAGGGTTAGGGTTACGGTAGAAGTTATGTTTAAGGATAGGGTTAGGGTTAGGGTTAGGGTTAAGGTACAATTTAGGGTTACTTTCAGGTTTAGGGTTAGTGTTACTGTATAGGTTAGCGTTAGTGTTAGGTTTATGGTTAGGTTTAGGTTAACGGTACAGGTTAGGTTTAGGGTTACGGTAGAGGTTAGGGTTTGGGTTATGGTTAGGGTCAGGGTTAGGTTTAGGGTTAGGGTTATGGTACCGTTTAGGTTTCGGGTTAGTTTTAGGGTTAGGGTTACCGAGCAGTTTAGTGTTAGGGTTAAGGTTATTGTTACCGTACAGGTTAGTGTCAGGGTTAGGGTTAGGGTTAGGTTTCGGGCTAGGTTTAGGGTTGCGGTATAGGTTAGTGTTATGGTTAGGGTTGGGGTTACCGTAAAGGTTAGGGTTAGGGTTAGGGTTAGGTTTAGAGTTGTGGTACAGTTTAGGGTTAGGGATAGGGTTATGGTTATGGTACAGGTTAGCATTAGTGTTAAGGGTAGTGTTAGTGTTACGGTACAGGTTAGGGTTAAGGTTATGTTTAGGGTTCAGGTTATGGTACAGGTTATGGTTAAATTTTGGCATAGGGTTAGGGTTACGGTACATATTAGGGTGAGGGTTAGGGTTACGGTACAGTTTAGTGGAGGGTTAGGGTAGGGTTACGGTACAGGCAGGGTTAGGGTTGGGTTGGGTTTAGGGTTAGGGTTACGGAACAAGTTAGGGTTAAGTTTAGGTTTAGGGTAAGGGTTACGGTATAGGATATCGTTAGCGTTAGGTTTAGGGTTAATTTAGGGTTACAGTAGGTTAGGTTTAGTGTTAGTGTCAGTGTTAGGGTTAGGGTTACGGTACAGGTTAGGGTTAGGGTTAGGGTTAGGGTTTTGATACAAGTCAGGTTTAGGGTTAGTGTTATGGTTAAGTCACGGTACAGGTTAGTGTTAGGGTTAAGGTTAAGGTGAGGCTTAGGCTTCGGATTACAGTACAGGTTAGTTTTACGTTTAGGGTTAGGGTTACGGTACATGTTAGGGTTAGGGTTAGCGTTAGGGTTACGGTACAGGTTAGGGTAAGGATTAGGGTTAGGGTTAGGGTTACGGTACAGGTTAGAGTTAGGGTTAGGATTAGGGTTAGGGTTAGGGTTACCGTACAGGTTAGGGTCAGGGTTAAGGTTAGGGCTTGGTTAGGTTTAGGGTTACGGTTAGGTTAGGGTTAGGGTTAGGGTTACGATACAAGTTAGGGTTACGGTCAGGTTGAGGGTTAGGTTTACTGTATAGGTTAGCTTTAGGGTTAGGGTTAGGGTGAGGTTTAGTGTTACTCTACATGTTAGGTTTATAGTTAGGGTTAGGGTTAGGGTTAGTGTTAGGGTTATGACTAGGGTACAGGTTATGGTTAGGTTTAGGGTTAGGTTTAGCGTTATGGTTAGGGTTAAATTTGTGGTAGATGTTAGGGTTAGGGTTACGGTTAGGGTTACCGTAGAGTTTAGGGTTAGGGTTAGGGTTAGGGTTACGGTACAGGTTAGGGTTAGGTTTAGGGTTAGAGTTACGGTACAGGTTAGGGTTAGGGTTAGGGTTAGGGTTACGGTACAGGGTAGGGTTAGGATTAGGAGAAGGGTTAGTGTTACAGTACAGGTTAGGGTTAGGGTTAGGGTTAGGGTTATTTACAGGTTAGGTTTAGGTTTAGGTTTAGGTTTAGGTTTAGGTTTAGGGTTTGGGTTACCGGACAGGTTAGGGTTAGGGTTAGGGTTGGGGTTACCGTACAGGTTAGGGTTACCGTTACGGTTAGGGTTGCGGTACAGTTTAGTGTTAGGTTGAGGGTTACGGGACAGGTTAGGCTTATGGTTAGTGTTAGGATTACGGTACAGATTATGGTTAGGTTTAGGGTTAGGGTTAGGTTTATGGTACAGGTTAGGGTTACTGTTAGGGTTACAGTACAGGTTACGTTAGGGTTAGTGGTAGAGTTACGGTACTGGTTATGGTTAGGTTAAGGGATAGGGTTAGGGTTACTGTACAGGTTAGGGTTAGGGTTAGGTTTAGGGTTGCGGTACGGGTTAGGTTTAATGTTAGAGTTAGGGTTACGGTACAGGTTAGGGTTAGAATTAGGTTAGGTTAGGGTTACAAGGTAGGGTAACGGTTAGGTTTCGGGTAAGGTTTAGGGTTAGGGTTGCGGTACAGGTTATCGTTAGGGTTAGGGTTAGGGTTAGGATTACGGTACAGGTTAGTGTTAGCGTGAGGGTTTTGCTTACGGTACAGGCAGGGTTATGGTTGGGTTACTGTTACAGTACAGGTTAGGGTTAGGGTTAGGGTTACGGTAAAGGTTAGGATTAGGATTAGCGTTATGGTTAGGGTTACGGTAGAGTTTAGGTTTAAGTTTAGGGTAAGGTTAGCGTTAGGGTTACGGTATAATTTAGGGTTAGGGTAAGGTTTAGGGTTACGGTTACGGTATAGGTTAGCGTTAGGGTTAGTGTTAGGTTAGGTTTAGGGTTACGGTACAGGTTAGGATTAGTGTTAATGTTAGGGTTACGTACAGGTTAGGGTTAGCGTAAGGGTTAGGGTAAGGATTAGGGTTAGGTTTAAGGTTATGATACCGTTTAGGTTTAGAGTTAGGTTTAGTGTTACGGTTACCGTGCAGGTTAGGGTCAGGTTTAGGGTTAGGGGACCGTACAGGTTATTGTCAGGGTTAGAGTTAGGGATAGGGTTAGGTTTAGGTTTAGGGTTGTGGTACATGTTAGTGTTATGGTTAGTGTTCGGGTTACCGTAAAGGTTAGGGTGAGGTTAGGTTTAGGGTTAGGGTTAGGGTTAGGGTTAGGGTTAGGGTTAGTGTTTAGGTTGCAGTACAGCTTAGGATATGGGTTAGGTTTAGGGTTACAGTACAGGTTATAGTTAGGGTAAGGGCTAGGGTTGTGGTTCAGGTTAGGGTTAAGTTTAGGGTTATGGTACAGGTTAGGATTAGGGTTAGGGTTAGGGTTACGGTACAGGTTAGGGTTATGGTCAGGGTTAGGGTAAGGTTAGGTTAGGGTTAGGGTTATGATACCGTTTAGGTTTAGGGTTAGGTTTAGTGTTATTGTTACCTTGCAGGTTAGGGCTAGGGTTCGTGTTAGGGTTAGGGTTACCGTACAGGTTAGTGTCAGGGTTTGGCTTAGCAAGGGTTAGTGTTAGGTTTAGGGTGGTGGTACATGTTGTGTTATGGTTAGGGTTGGTGTTACCGTAAAGATTAGGGTGAGTTTTAGGGTTAGAGTTAGGGTTGAGGTGCAGTATAGGGTTAGGGTTAGGGTTACGGTTATGGTACAGGATAGCATTATGGTTAGGGTTAGGGTTAGTGTTATGGTACAGGTTAGGGTTAAGGTTAGGTTTAGGGTTACGGTACAGGTTAGGGTGAAGTTTAGGGTTAGGTTTAGAGTTACAGTACCGGTCAGTGTTACGGTTAGGTTTAGGGTTACGGTACAGTTTAGGGTTAGGGTTAAGTTTAGGGTTATGGTTAGGTTTAGGGTTAGGGTGGGTTTCGTTACAGGTTAGGGTTAGGTTTAGGGTTAGGGTTACGGTACAGTTTAGTTTTAGGGTTAGGGTTAGGTTTAGGGTTATGGTACAGGTTAGGGTTAGGTTTAGGGGTAGGGTTAAGGTTATGGTACAGGTTAGGGTTAGGGTTAGGGTTAGGGTTACGGTACCGGTTAAGTTAAGGATTAGGTTTAGGGTTAGTGTACCTTACAGGTTACGGTTAGGGTAAGGGTTAGGGTTAGGGTTACCGTACAGGTTAATGTCAGGTTTAGGGTTAGGGTTAGGTTATGGTTAGTGTTAAGGTTGCGGTACAGCTTAGGATTTGGGTTAGTTTTAGGGTTACCGTACAGGTTAGAGTTACGGTTAGGGTTAGGGTTGCGGTACAGGTTAGGGTTAAGGCTAGGGTTAGGTTTAGTGTTACAGTACAATTCAGGGTTATGGTTAGGTTTAGGGTTAGGGTTATGGTATAGGTTAGTGTTAAGGTTAGGGTTAGGGTTGGTTTAGGGGTACGTTACAGGTTAGGGTTAAGTTTAGGGGAAGTGTTATGGTTACGGTACAGGTTAGGGTTAGGGTTAGGGTTAGGGTTAGGGTTATGGTTAGGTTTAGGGTTACGTTTAAGGTTACTGTACCGGTTAGGTTTAGGTTTATTGTTAGGGTTACCATACAGGTTATGGTTAGAGTTAGGGTTAGGGTTAAGGTTGGGTTTACAGTACAGGTTAGGGTCAGGGTTAGGGTTGCGGTACAGGTTAGGGTTAGGGTTAGGGTTACGGTACCGGTTAGGATTAGGGTTATGGTTAGGGTTACGGTACCGGTTAGTGTTAGGCTTAGTGTTCGGATTACGGTACAGATTATGGTTAGGTTTAGGGTTAGAGTTAGGTTTACGGTACAGGAGAGGGTTACAGTTAGGGTTAGGGATACGTTACAGGCAGGGTTAGGGTTGGGTTTTGGTTAGAGTTAGGGTTACCCTACAAGTTAGTTTCAGGTTTAGGGTTAGGGTTAGGGTTAGGGTATCATTACAAGTTAGTGTTAAGGTTAGTGTTTGGTTTAGGTTTACGGTACAGGTTAGTGTTAGGGTTAGGATTAGGGTGAGGGTTACGTTTAGGGTTAGGGTTACGGACAGGTTACTTCAGAGTTAGATGTAGGCTTACGTACAGGTTAGAGTTAGGGTTAAGTTTAGGTTTACGGTACACGTTAGTGTTAGGGTTAGGATTAGGGTTTCAATACAGGTTAGGGTTAGTGTTAGTGTTAGTGTTACAGTACATTTTAGGGTTAGGGTTAGGGTTAGGTTTACGGTACAGGTTAGGATTATGGTTAGGGTTAAGGGTAGTGTTAGGGAAAGGGTTAGGGTTAGTGTTAGGTTACGGTACCGGTTAGGTTTAGGGTTAGGTTTAGGGTTACCGAACAGTTTAGGGTTTGAGTTAGGGTTAGGGTTGCGGTACAGGTTAGGGTTAGAGTTAGGTTTAGGGTTACCGTACAGGTTAGGGTTAGGGATAGGGTTAGGGTTAGGGTTAGGGTTGCGATAATAGTTAGGGTGAGGTTTTGGGTTACGGTACAGGTTACCATTAGGTTTAGGGTTAGGTTTAGGTGTACGGTACAAGTTAGTTTTAGAGTTAGGTTTAGGGTTACGGTTACGGTACAGGTTACGGTTAGGTTTAGGGTTATGGTTATGGTTACGGTACAGGTTATTTTTAGGGTTAGGTTTAGGGTTACATTACATGTTAGGGTTGTGGTTTGGGTTAGGGTTATGGTACAAGATAGTGTTGCGGTTAGGTTTAGGGTTAGGGTTACGGTGTATGTTTGCGTTACGGTTAGGGTTAGGGTTAGGTTTAGGGTTACGGTACAGGTTAGGGTTGGGTTAGGTTTAGGGTTAAGGTTAGTGTTAGGTTTAGGTTTACGGTAAAGTTAGGGTTAGGGTTAGTGTTAGGGTTAGGGTATGGTAGAGGTTAGTGTTAGGGTTAGTGTTAGGGGTAGGGTTACGGTACAGGTTACGGTTAGGTTTACGGGTAAGGGTAGGGATAGGGTTACAGTACAGGTTAGGTTTAGGTTTAGGGTTAGAGTTACGGTTAGGGTCACGGTACAATTTAGGGTTACCATTAGGTTTAGAGTTAGGTTTACGGTATAGTTTAGCGTTAGGGTTAGTGTTAGGTTTAGGGTTACGGTACAGGTTAGGGTTACGGTTAGGTTTAGGGTTAGGTTTAGGGTTACCGAACAGGTTAGGGATTGGTTTAGGGTTAGGTTTAGGGTTACGGTACAGGTTAGGGTTAGGATTTGAGTTAGCGTTAGGGTAAGCTTTAGGGTTATGGTACCGGTTAGGTTTAGGGGTAGGTTTAGTGTTAGCGTTACCGTATTGTTTAGGGTTAGCTTTAGGGTTATGGTTAGGCTTAGGGTAAGGGTTAGGTTTAGGATTACCGTACATGTTAGGGTTAGGGTTAGGGTTAGGCTTAGTGTTAGTGTTAGGGTTAGGTTTGCCATAAGTTTAGGGTTATGGTTAGGTTTAGGGTACAGGTTAGGTTTAGAGCTAGGGTTAGGGTTAGGGTTATGGTACAGTGTAGGATTAGGGTTAGTTTAAGGGTTAGGTTTACAACATAATTATGGTTAGGGTTAGTGTTAGGGTTTTGGTTAGGGTTATTGTTACGCTACAGGTTAGGGTTAGGGTTAGGGCTAGGGTTAGGGTTAGGGTTACGGTTAGGGTTACGGTACCGGTTAGGGTTAGGTTTAGGGTTATGTTTAGGTTTAGCGATAGGTTAGGTTTAGGCTTACGGTACAGGTTAAGGTTGGGTTTAGGGTTAGGGTTAGGGTTACGGTACTGGTTAGATTTAGGGTTAGGTTTACGGTTAGGGTTAGCGTTATGTTTAGCTTTACGGTACGGGTTAGGTTTATGTTTAGGGGTAGGGTTGGTTAGAGTTATGGTACAGTGTAGGTATAGGTAAGGGTTAGGGTTATGGTACCGGTAGGTTTAGGGTTAATGTTAGGTTTAGTGTTACCTTACAGGTTACGGTTAGGTTTAGGATTACGGTTAGAGTTAGGGTTGCCGTACAGGTTCTGGTCAGGTTTAGGGTTAGGGTTAGTGTTAGGGTTAGGGTTAGGGATGTGGTACAGCTGAGGGTTAGGGTTATGTTTAGGGTTACCTTACAGTTTATTGTTAGGGTTAGGGTTAGTGTTGCGGTACAGGTTAGGGTTAGAGTTAGGGTTAGTGTTATTGTTAGGGTTAGGTTTGCCATAAAGTTTAGGGTTATGGTTATGGTTAGGGGACAGGTTAGGTTTAGAGCTAGGGTTGGTTTAGAGTTAGGGTTATGGTACAGTGTAGGGTTAGGGTTAGTTTTAGGGTTAGGTTTACGATAGAAGTTAGGTTTAGGGTTAGGGTTAGGGTTAGGGTTAGGTTTACGGTACAGGTTAGTGTTAGGGTTAGTGTTAGGGTTAAGGTTTTGTTTAGGGTTAGGGTTACGGTCCATGTTAAGGTTAGGTTTACGGGTAGGGTTAGGGTTAGGGTTAGGGTAATATTAGGTTTAGGGTTGCCGTACAGGAGTGGGTTAGTGTTACTGGTAGTGTTAGGATCAGGGTTAGGGTTATGGGACAGGTTAGGGTGAGGGTTAGGTTTAGGGATACGGTACAGTTTAGGATTAGATTTAAGGTTAGAGTTAGGGTTAGGGTTGGGGTTAGAGTTACGTTACAGGTTATGGTTAGGGTTAGGTTTAAGTTTACTGATAGGGATAGGGTTTGGTTTAGTGTTAGGTTTATGAACCAGGTTAGGGTTAGGTTAAGGATTAGGGTTTCTGTACAGGTTAGGGTTAGGGTTACGTTTAGGGTTAGGGATAGGGATAGGTTAAGGGCAGGGTTAGTGTTACGGTACAGGTTAGGGTTAGGGTTATTGTTAGGGTTAGAGTTATGGTTACGGTACAGGTTATGGTTAGGTTTAGGGGTAGGGTTAAGGTTTCGGTACAGGTTAGGTTAGGGTTAAGTTTAGGGTTAGAGTTACGTTTACGGTACAGCTTATGGTTAGGCTTAGGTTTAGCGTTAGGGTTAAAGTTACGGTACAGGTTAGGGTTAGGGTTAGGGTTAGGGTTAGGTTTAGGTTTACTGTACAGGTTAGGGTTGGGCTTAGGTTTAGGGTTAGGGTTAAGGTTACGGTACACTTTAGGGTTAGGTTAGGGTTAGATTTAGGGTTAGGTTACGTTAGAGGTTAGGTTTAGGGTTTCGGTACAAATTAGGGTTACGGTTAGTTTTATGTTTAGGGGTACGGTATAGGTTAGCATTAGCGTTAAGGTTAGGGTTAGGTTTAGGGTTACGGTACAGGTTAGGGTTAGGCTTAGGTTTAGGGTTAGGGTTAAGGTTACGGTACACTTTAGGGTTAGGGTTAGGGTTAGATTTAGGGTTAGGTTACGTTACAGGTTAGGTTTAGGGTTTCGGTACAAATTAGGGTTACGGTTAGTTTTATGTTTAGGGTTACGGTATAGGTTAGCATTAGCGTTAAGGTTAGGGTTAGGTTTAGGGTTACGGTACAGGTTAGGGTTAGGGTTAGGTTTACGGTACAGGTTAGGGTCGGGTTTAGGGTTAGGTTTAGGGTTACAGTACTGGTTAGGTTTAGGGTTAGGGTTAGGGTTAGGGTTAGGGTTATGGTACCGGTAGGTTTAGAGTTAATGTTAGTTTTAGGGTTACCGATCAAGTTAGTGTTAGGGTTAGGGTTAGGATTAGGTTTAGGGTTAGAGTTAGGTTTACCGTACAGGTTAGGGTCAGGTTTAGTGTTAGGTTTAGGGTTAAGGTTAGGGTTAGGGTTAGGGTTAGGGATGTGGTACAGCTGAGGGTTAGGGTTATGTTTAGGGTTACTGTACAGTTTTTTGTTAGGGTTAGGGTTAGGTTTGTGGTACAGGTTAGGGTTAGGGTTAGCATTAGTGTTAGTGGTTAGGGTTAGGTTTGCCATAGAGTTTAGGGTTATGGTGAGGGTTAGGGTACAGGTTAGGTTTAGAGCTAGGTTTTGGCTACAGTTAGGGTTATGGTACAGTGTAGGGTTAAGGTTAGTTTTAGGGTTAGGTTTACGATAGAAGTTCGGGTTAGGGTTAGGGTTAGGGTTACGGTACAGGTTTTGTTAGGGTTAGTGTTAGGGTTAAGGTTTTGTTTAGGGTTAGGGTTACGGTCCATGTTAGGGTTAGGGTTAGGGGTAGGGTTATGGTACAGGATAGGGTTAGGGTTAGGGTTACGGTACAGGTCAGTTTAGGGTTAGTGTTAGTGTTACTGGACAGGTAAGGGTTACGGTTAGGGTTAGGGATAGGGTTAGGGTTAGGGTTAGGGTTGCCGTATAGGTGTGGGTTAGTGTCACTGGAAGTGTTAGGATTTGGGTTAGGGTTACGGTACAGGTTAGGGGGAGGGTTAGGGTTAGGGATACGGTACAGTTTAGGGTTAGGGTTAGGGTTAGACTTAAGGTTAGGTTTGGGGTTAGGGTTACGTTACAGGTTAGGGTTAGGGTTAGGGTTAATTTGAGGGATAGGGATAGGGTTTGGTTTAGTGTTAGGTTTACGGTCCAGGCGAGGGTGAGGTTTAGGATTAGGGTTACCGTACAGGTTAGGGTTAGGGTTAGGTTTAGGGTTAGGTTTAGTTTAGGTTTAGGGTTACGATAAGGTTTAGGGTTAGGCTTAAGGGTATGGTTGGTTAGGGTTATGGTACAGGTTAGGGTTAGGTTTATGGTTAGGGTTTGGGTTACGGTACAGTTTAGGGTTAGGGTTAGGGTTAGGGTTAGGGTTAGAAGGGTAAGGGTGAGGGTTAGGTTTATGATACAATTTAGGGTTTGGGTTAGTGTTCGGATTAGGGTATAGGTTCAGGTTAGGGACAGGGTTAGGGTTAAGTTTACGGTACAGATTAGGGTTAGGGTTAGGGTTAGGGTTTCGGTTACGGCACAGGTTAGTGTCAGGGTTAGGTTTAGTGTTGCGGTACAGGTTAGGGTTAGGGTTTCGGTTACGGTACAGGTTAGAGTTAGGGTTAGGTTTAGGGTTAGGTTTAGGTTTACGGTACAGGTTAGGGTTGGGTGTAGGGTTAGGATTAGCGTTACGGTACTGGTTAGTTTTAGGGTTAGGTTTAGGGTTATCTTTAGGGTTAGCTTTAGGTTTAGGGTTACGGTACAGGTTAGAGTTAGGTTTAGGGGTAGGATTGGTTAGGGTTATGGTACAGGTTAAGTATAGGTTAGGGTTAGGGTTATGGTACCGGCAGGTTTAGGGTTTATGTTAGGTTTAGGGTTACCATACAGGTTAGGGTTAGGGTTAGGGTTAGGGTTAGGGGTAGGGTTAGAGTTAGGGTTACCGTACAGGTTCGGGTCAGGTTTAGGTTTAGGGTTAGTGTTAGGGTTAGGGATGTGGTACAGCTGAGGGTTAGGGTTATGTTTAGGGTTACTGTACAGTTTTTTTTAGGGTTAGGGTTAGGGTTGTGGTACAGGTTAGGGTTAGGGTTAGCATTAGTGTTAGGGTTAGGGTTAGGTTTGCCATGGAGTTTAGGGTTATGGTGAGGGTTAGGGTACAGGTTAGGTTTAGAGCTAGGTTTGGGCTACAGTTAGGGTTATGGTACAGTGTAGGGTTAAGGTTAGTTTTAGGGTTAGGTTTACGATAGAAGTTCGGATTAGGGTTAGGGTTAGGGTTACGGTACAGGTTAGTGTTAGGGTTAGTGTTAGGGTTAGGTTTTGTTTAGGGTTAGTGTTACGGTCCATGTTAGGGTTAGGGTTAGGGGTAGGGTTATGGTACAGGATAGGGTTAGGGTTAGGGTTACGGTACAGGTCAGTTTAGGGTTAGTGTTAGTGTTACTGGACAGGTAAGGGTTACGGTTAGGGTTAGGGATAGGGTTAGGGTTAGGGTTAGGGTTGCCGTATAGGTGTGGGTTAGTGTCACTGGAAGTGTTAGGATTTGGGTTAGGGTTACGGTACAGGTTAGGGGGAGGGTTAGAGTTAGGGATACGGTACAGTTTAGGGTTAGGGTTAGTGTTAGACTTAAGGTTAGGTTTGGGGTTAGGGTTACGTTACAGGTTAGGGTTAGGGTTAGGGTTAATTTGAGGGATAGGGATAGCGTTTGGTTTAGTGTTAGGTTTACCGTCCAGGCGAGGGTGAGTTTTAGGTTTAGGGTTACCGTACAGGTTAGGGTTAGGGTTAGGGTTAGGGTTAGCGTTAGTGTTACGGTACAGGTTAGGATTAGGGTTAGGGTTAGGGGTAGGGTTACGTTACAGGTTAGGGTACGGTACAAATTACGGTTACGGTTAGGTTTAGGTTTAGGGTTAATATATTGGTTAGCGTTAGGGTCAAGGTTAGGGTTCGGTTTAGGATTACTGTACAGGTTAGGGTTAGGTTTAGGTTTAGGGTTAGGGTTAGGTTTACGGTACAGTTTAGGGTTGGGTTTTGGGTTAGGATTAGAGTTACGGTACTGGTTAGGTTTAGGGTTAGGTTTAGGGTTAGGTTTATTTTAGGTTTAGGGTTACGGTAAGGTTCAGGGTTAGGCTTAAGGGTATGGTTGGTTAGGGTTATGGTACAGGTTAGGGTTAGGTTTATGGTTAGGGTTTGGGTTACGGTACAGTTTAGGGTTAGGGTTAGGGTTAGGGTTAGGGTTAGGGTTAGAAGGGTAAGGGTTAGGGTTAGGGTTTGGTTTATGATACAAGTTAGGGTTTGGGTTAGTGTTAGGGTTAGGGTATATGTTCGGGTTAGGGACAGGGTTAGGGTTAAGTTTACGGTACAGGTTAGGGTTAGGGTTAGGGTTAGGGTTTCGGTTACGGCACAGGTTAGTGTCAGGGTTAGGTTTAGTGTTGCGGTACAGGTTAGGGTTAGGGTTACGGTTACGGTACAGGTTAGAGTTAGGGTTAGGTTTTGGGTTAGGGTTAGGTTTACGGTACAGGTTAGGGTTGGGTTTAGGGTTAGGACTAGCGTTTCGGTACTGGTTAGTTTTAGGGTTAGGTTTAGGGTTATCTTTAGGGTTAGCTTTAGGTTTAGGGTTACGGTACAGGTTAGGGTTAGGGTTAGAGTTAGGGTTTCGATACAAGTCAGGTTTAGGGTTAGTGTTATGGTTAGGGTCACGGTACAGTTTACTGTTAGGGTTAAGGTTAAGGTGAGGCTTAGGCTTCGGATTACAGTACAGATTAGGTTTAGGTTTAGTGGTATGGTTATGGTACACTTTCGGGTTAGGCTTACATTTAGGTTTAGGGTTAGGTTTAGGGTTAGGTTAGGGTTAGGTTTAGAGTTAGGTTTAGGTTTAGGGTATAGGTTATGGTTAGGTTTAGGGTTAGGTTTAGGGTTAGAGTTAGGGTTGTGGTACAGTTTAGGGTTAGGTTTACGGTTAGGGTTACTGTACAGGTTAGGTTTAGAGTTAGGTTTAGGGTTGCGGTACAGGTTAGGGTTAGGGTTACGAATAGGGTTAGGGTAAGTGTTGGGGTTACATTTAGGGTTAGATTTAGGGTTGCGAAACAGGTTACTGTTAGGGTTAGTGTTACGGTACAGGTTAGGTTTAGGTTCCGGGTTAGGGTTACAGTACAGGTTAGGGTTAGGGTTAGTGGTAGGATTACGGTACAGATTATGGTTAGGATTAGGGTTAGGGTTAGGTTTACCGTACATGTTAGGCTTAGGGTTAGCGTTAGGGTTACGGTACAGGTTAGGGTTAGGATTAGGGTTAGGGTTAGAGTGACGGTACAGGTTAGAGTTAGGGTTAGGGTTAGGGTTAGGGTTAGGATTACCGTACAGGTTAGGGTCAGGGTTATGGTCAGGGCTAGGGTTAGGTTTAGGCTTACGGTAGAGGTTAGGGTTAGGGTTAGGTTAGGGTCAGAGTTAGGGTTAGGGTTACGATACAAGTTAGGGTTATGGTCAGGTTTAGGGTTAGGTTTACGGTATAGGTTAGCGTTAGGGTTAGGGTTAGGGTGAGGTTTAGTGTTACTCTACATATTATGTTTAGGGTTAGGGTTAGGGTTAGGGTTAGGGATAGGATTAGGGTACAGGTTATGGTTAGGTTTAGGGTTAGGTTTAGCGTTATGGTTAGGGTTAAATTTGTGGTAGATATTAGGGTTAGGGTTACGGTTAGGGTTACCGTTTAGGTTAGGTTTAGGGTTAGGGTTAGGGTTACGGAACATGTTAGGGTTATGTTTAGGGTTAAGGTTACGATACAGATTACGATTAGGGTTAGGGTTAGGATTACGGTACAGGTTATGGTTAGGTTTAGGTTTAGGGTTAGGGTTACGGTACAGTTTAGTGTAGGGTTAGTGTAGGGTTACAGTAGAGGCAGGGTTAGGGTTAGGTTGGGGTTAGGGTTAGGGTTACGGACAAGTTAGGGTTACGATTTGGTTTAGGGTAAGGGTTACGATATAGGATATCGTTAGGGCTAGTGTTAGGTTTAGGGTTAGGGTTAGGGTTACGGTACAGGGTAGGGTTAGGTTTAGGTTTAGGGTTAGGGTTTTGATACAAGTCAGGGTTAGGGTTAGTGTTATGGTTAGGGTTACGGTACAGGTTAGTGTTAGGATTAAGTTTAAGGTTAGGCTTAGGCTTCAGATTACAGTATAGGCTAGGTTTAGGTTTAGTGGTAGGGTTAAGGAATAGGTTAGGGTTAGGGTCAGGGTTAGGGCTCGGTTTTGGTTAGCGTAAGGGGTATGTAGGGTAAGGTTTAGGATTAGGGTATAGGTTATGGTTAGTTTTAGGGTTAGGTTTAGAGTTAGAGTTACGGTTGTGGTACATTTTACGGTTAGGGTTACAGTTAGGGTTACCGTACAGGTTAGGGTAGGTTTAGGTTTGGGGTTGAGGTACAGGTTAGGGTTAGGGTTAGGATTAGGGTTACGGTACAGGTTAGGATTATTTTTAGGGTTAGGGTTAGGGTTAGGGTTAGTGTTATGGTACAGGTTAGGGTTAGGGTTAGGATTACGGTACAAGTTATGGTTAGGTTTACGGTTAGGGTTAGTGTTACGGTACAGTTTAGTGTTAGGGTTAGTGTTAGGGTTATGGTTCAGGCAGGGTTAGGGTTGGGTTAGGGTTACGGTACAGGTTAGGGTTAGGGTTAGAATTACGGTAAAGGTTAGGGTTAGGATTAGGGTTAGCGTTAGGGTTATGGTAGAAGTTAGATTTAAGTTTAGGGTTAGGTTAGGTTTATGGTACAATTTAGGGTTACGACTAGGTTTAGGGTTAGGATTATGGTATGGGTTCGCGTTAGGGTTAGGGTTAGGGTTAGGTTTAGGGTTACGGTACAGGTTAGGGTTAGTGTTAAGGTTAGGGTTACGATAGAGGTTAGGGTTAGGGTTAGGTTTAGGGTGAGGGTTAGGATTAGGTTTAGGGTTATGATACCTTTTAGGTTTACGGTTAGTTTTAGGGTTAGGTTTACCGTGCAGGTGAGGGTTAGGATTAGGGTTAGGGTTACCGTACAGGTTAGTGTCAGGGTTAGGGTAAGTTTTAGGGTTACTGTTAGGTTTAGGGTTGCGATACAGTTTAGTGTTATGGTTAGGTTTGGGGTTATCATAAAGTTTAGGGTTAGGGTTTGTTTAGGGTGAGGGTTAGGATTAGTTTTAGGGTTATGATACCTTTTAGGTTTACGGTTAGTTTTAGTGTTAGGTTTACCGTGCAGGTGAGGGTTAGGATTAGGGTTAGGGTTACCGTACAGGTTAGTGTCAGGGTTAGGGTAAGGGTTAGGGTTACTGTTAGGTTTAGGGTTGGGATACAGTTTAGTGTTATGGTTAGGTTTGGGGTTATCGTAAAGTTTAGGGTTAGGGTTAGGTTTAGGGTTAGGGTTACGGTTATGGTACAGGATAGCATTAGGGTTAGGGTTAGGGTTTGTGTTATGGTACAGGTTAGGGTTAAGGTTATGGTTAGGGTTCCGGTTACGGTACAGGTTTGGTTACGTTTAGGCATAGGGTTAGGGTTACGGTTCATGTAAGGGTTAGGGTTAGGATTACAGTACAGCTTAGGGTTAGGGTTAGGGTTAGCATTTTGGTGCAGGTTACGGTTAGTTTTAGGGTTACGGTACAGGTTAGTGTTAGGGTTAACGTTAGTGTTACGGTACAGGTTAGGGTTAGGATTAGGATTACGGTACAAGTTAGGGTTAGGGTTCGGGTTAGGATTAGGGTTAGTGTCAGGGTTACCGTACAAGTTATGGTCAGGATTAGGGTTAGGTTTAGGGTTAGCGTTATGGTTGCCGGACAGGTTAGGGTTAGGGTTAGGGTTAGTGTTACCATACAGTTTAGGGTTAGGGTTAGGGTTAAGGTTAGGTTTGTGTTACACGTTAGGGTTAGGGTTAGGTTTAGGGTTACGGAACAGGTTAGGGTTAGGTTTAGGAGAAGGTTTAGTGTTACAGTACAGGTTAGGGTTAGGTTTAGGGTTAGGGTTAGGTTGGGGTTACTGTACACGTTAGGGTCAGGGTTAGGGTTAGGGTTTTGGTACAGTTTAGGGTTAGGGTTACGGTTAGGGTTACGGTACAGGTTAGGTTTAGGGTTAGCGTTAAGGTTACGGTACAGGTTAGGGTTAGGTTTAGTTTTAGGGTTAGGGTTAGGGTTACAGGACAGGGTAGGGTTAGGTTTAGGGTTAGGGTTTAGGTTTACTGTACAGTTTAGGGTCAGGGTTAGGGTTAGGATTTGGGGTAGGGGTAGGGTTAGGGTTACGGTAGAGGTTAGGTTTAGGGTTAGGTTAGGGTTAGTGTTAGGGTTAGGGTTAAGTTACAAGTTAGGGTTACGGTCAGCTGTAGGGTTGGGTTTACCATATAGGTTAGCGTTAGGGTTAGGGTTAGGGTTAGGGTTAGGGTTAGGTTTAGTGTTACTCTACATGTTAGGTTTAGGGTTAGGGTTAGGGTTAGTTTTAGGGTTAGGGTTAGGATTAGGGTACAGGTTATGGTTAGGTTTAGGGTTAGGTTTAATTTTATGGTTAGGGTTAGATTTGTGGTAGAGGTTAGGGTTAGTGTTACCTTTAGTGTTACAGTACAGATTAGGGTTAGGGTTAGGGAGAGGGTTAGGGTTACCGTACAGGTTAGGGGCAGGATTAGGGTTAGGGTTAGGGTTAGGGTTAAGGTTAAGTTTGCGGTACAGCTTAGGGTTAGGATTTAGTGTTACCGTACAAGTAACCTACAGCTTAGGTTTACGGTTACCGTACAGGTTAGGGTTAGGGTTAGGGTTAGGGTTAGAGTTGCGGTACAGGTTAGGGTTAAGGTTAGGGTGATGGTACAGGTTAGGATTAGGGTTAGGGTCAGGGTTACGGTACAGGTTATGGTTAGGGTTAGGTTTAGGGTTACCGTACAGGTTAGGGTTAGGTTTAGGAGAAGGGTTAGTGTTACGGTACATGTTATGTTTAGGGTTAGGTTTAGGATAGGGTTACGGTACAGGTTAGGATTAGGTTTAGGGTTAGGGTTACTGGACAAGTTAGGGTTAGTGTTAGGGTTAGGGTTAGAGTTGGGGTTACTGTACAGGTTAGGGTCAGGGTTAGGGTTCGGTTTAGGGTTGCGGTACAGGTTAGTGTTAGGTTTAGGGTTACGGGACAGGTTAGGCTTAGGGTTAGTGTTAGGATTACGGTACAGATTATGGTTAGGTTTAGGGTTAGAGTTAGGTTTATGGTACAGGTTAGCGTTACGTTTAGGGTTACAGTACAGGTTAGGTTTAGGGTTAGTGGTGGATTACGGTACTGGTTATGGTTAGGTTAAGGTATAGGGTTAGGTTTACGATACAAGTTAGGGTTACGGTCAGGTTTAGGGTTAGGTTTACGGTATTGGTTAGCGTTACAGTTAGGGTTAGGGTGACGTTTAGTGTTACTCTACATGTTAGGTTTAGGGTTAGGGTTAGGGTTAGGGTTAGGGTTAGGGTTAGGTTTAGTGTTAGGGTTAGGATAGAGCACAGGTTATGTTTAGGTTTAGGGTTAGGTTTAGCGTTATGGTTAGGGTTAAATTTGTGGTAGATGCTAGGGTTAGGGTTACGGTTAGGGTTACCGTATAGGTTAGGGTTAGGGTTAGGGTTCAGGTTACGGTACAGGTTAGGGTTAGGTTTAGGGTTAAGGTTACAATACAGATGACGATTAGGGTTAGGGTTAGGATTACAGTACAGGTTATGGTTAGGTTTAGGTTTCGGTTAGGGTTACGGTACAGTTTAGTGTAGGGTTAGGGTTAGGGTTGCGGTACAAGCAGTGTTAGGGTTGGGTTGGGGTTAGGTTTAGGGTTACGGACAAGTTAGGGTTACGATTAGGTTTAGGGTAAGGGTTACGATATAGGATATCGTTAGGGTTAGGGTTAGGTTTAGGGTTACGGTAGGTTAGGTTTAGTGTTAGTGTTAGGGTTAGGGTTAGGGTTAGGGTTAGGTTTAGGGTTGTGGTACAGGTTAGTGTTAGGTTTAGGGTTCAGGTTACAGTACAGATATGATTAGGGTCACGGTTAGGATTACGGTACAGGTTATGTTTAGGTTTAGGTTTAGGGTTAGGGATACGGTACAGTTTAGGGTAGGGTTAGGGTTAGGTTTATGGTACCGGCTGGGTCAGGGTTGTGTTAGGGTTAGAGTTAGGGTTACAGAACAAGTTAGGGTTACGATTAGGTTTAGGGTAAGGGTTACGGTATAGGATATCGTTAGGGGAAGGGTTAGGGTTAGGTTTAGAGTTACGGTTGGTTAGGTTTAGTGTTAGTGTTAGGGTAAGGATTAGGGTTAGGATTACGGTAGGTTAGGGTTAGAATTAGGGTTCCGGTACAGGGTAAGGTTAGGTTTAGGGCTAGGGTTAGGGTTTCGATACAAGCTAGGTTTAGGGTTAGTGTTATGGTTAGGATTACGGTACAGTTTAGTGTTAGGGTTGAGGTTAAGGTTAGGCTTAGGTTTACCGTACAGGTTAGGTTTAGGTTTTGTGGTAGGGTTATGTTACAGGTTAGGGTTGGGTTTCGGGTGAGGGTTAGGGTTAGGGTTACGTTTAGGGTTAGGGTTAGGATTATGGTATAGGTTATGGTTAGGTTTAGGGTAGGATTTAGGGTTAGGGTTAGGGTTGCGGTACAGGTGAGTGTTAGTGTTAGGGTTAGTGTTAGGGTTAGGGTTTCGGTACAGGTTAGTGTTAGGGTTAGGGTTGGGGTTATGGTACAGGCAGGGTTAGGGTTGAGTTAGGGTTACGGTACAGGTTAGGGTTAAGGTTAGGGTTAGGCTTACAGTAAAGTTTAGGGTTAGGATTAGGGTTAGGGTTAGAGTTACGGTAGAAGTTACGTTTAAGTATAGGTTTAGGGTTAGGGTTAGGGTTAAGGTACAATTTAGGGTTACGTTTAGGTTTAGGGTTAGGGTTACTGTATAGGTTAGCGTTAGTGTTAGGGTTATGGTTAGGTTTTGGTTAACGGTACAGGTTAGGTTTAGGGTTACGGTAGAGGTTAGGGTTTGGTTTATGGTTAGGGTCTGGGTTAGGTTTAGGGTTAGGGTTATGGTACCGTTTAGGTTTCTGGTTAGGTTTAGGGTTAGGGTTACCGTGCAGGTTAGGGTTAGGGTTCAGGTTATGGTTACCGTACAGGTTAGTGTCAGGGTTAGGGTTAGGTTTAGGTCCGGGCTAGGTTTAGGGTTGCGGTACAGGTTAGTGTTATGGTTAGGGTTGGGGTTACTGTAAAGGTTAGGGTTAGGGTTAGGTTTAGAGTTGTGGTACAGTTTAGGGTTAGGGATAGGGTTATGGTTATGGTACAGGTTAGCATTAGTGTTAGGGTTTGTGTTAGTGTTACGGTACAGGTTAGGGTTAAGGTTATGGTTAGGGTTCGGGTTATGGTACAGGTTATGGTTAAATTTTGGCATAGGGTTAGGGTTACGGTACATATTAGGGTGAGGGTTAGGGTTAGGGTACATGTTAGGGTGAAGTTTAGGGTTAGGTTTAGGGTTACAGTACAAGATAGGATTACGGTTAGTTATAGGGTTAAGGTTACGGTTTAGGATAGCGTTAGGGTTAGGGTTAGGTTTAGGTTTAGGGTTACGCTTAAGATTAGGGTTACGGTACAGATTAGGGTTAGGGTTAGGGAGAGGGTTCGGGTTACCGTACAGGTTAGGGTCAGGATTAGGGTTAGGGTTAGGGTTAGGGTTAAGGTTAAGTTTGCGGTACAGCTTAGTGTTAGGATTTAGTGTTACCATACAGGTAACCTACAGCTTAGGTTTACGGTTACCGTACAGGTTAGGGTTAGGGTTAGGGTTAGGGTTAGAGTTGCGGTACAGGTTAGGGTTAAGGTTAGGGTGATGGTACAGGTTAGGATTAGGGTTAGGGTCAGGGTTACTGTACAGGTTATGGTTAGTGTTAGGTTTAGGGTTACCGTACAGGTTAGGGTTAGGTTTAGGAGAAGGGTTAGTGTTTTGGTACAGGTTACGGTTAGGGTTAGGTTTAGGGTTAGGGTTACCGTACAGGTTAGGTTTAGTTTTAGGGTTAGGGTTACCGGACAAGTTAGGGTTAGGGTTAGGGTTATTGTTGGGGTTACCGTACAGGTTAGGGTCAGGGTTAGGGTTCGGGTTAGGGTTGCGGTACAGGTTAGTGTTAGGTTTAGGGTTACGGGACAGGTTAGGCTTTGGGTTAGTGTTAGGATTACGGTACAGATTATGGTTAGGTTTAGGGTTAGGGTTAGGTTTATGGTACAGGTTAGCGTTACGTTTAGGGTTACAGTACAGGTTAGGTTTAGGGTTAGTGGTGGATTACGGTACTGGTTATGGTTAGGTTAAGGGATAGGGTTAGGTTTACGATACAAGTTAGGGTTACGGTCAGGTTTAGGGTTAGGTTTACGGTATAGGTTTGCGTTACAGTTAGGGTTAGGGTGAGGTTTAGTGTTACTCTACATGTTAGGTTTAGGGTTAGGGTTAGGGTTAGGGTTAGGGTTAGGGTTAGGTTTTGTTAGGGTTAGGATAGAGCATAGGTTATGTTTAGGTTTAGGGTTAGGTTTAGCGTTATGGTTAGGGTTAAATTTGTGGTAGATGCTAGGGTTAGGGTTACGGTTAGGGTTACCGTATAGGTTAGGCTTAGGGTTAGGGTTCGGGTTACGGTACAGGTTAGGGTTAGGTTTAGGGTTAAGGTTACGATACAGATGACGATTAGGGTTAGGGTTAGGATTACAGTACAGGTTATGGTTAGGTTTAGGTTTAGGTTAGGGTTACGGTACAGTTTAGTGTAGGGTTAGGGTTAGGGTTGCGGTACAAGCAGGGTTAGGGTTGGGTTGGGGTTAGGGTTAGGGTTACGGACAAGTTAGGGTTACGATTAGGTTTAGGGTAAGGGTTACGATATAGGATATCGTTAGGGTTAGGGTTAGGTTTAGGGTTACGGTAGGTTAGGTTTAGTGTTAGTGTTTGGGTTAGGTTTAGGGTTAGGGTTAGAGTTACGGTACAGGTTAGGGTTAGGGTTACGGTACAGGGTAGGGTTAGGTTTAGGTTTAGGGTTAGGGTTTTGATACAAGTCAGGGTTAGGGTTAGAGTTATGGTTAGGGTTACGGTACAGGTTAGTGTTAGGATTAAGGTTAAGGTTAGGCTTAGGCTTCGGGTTACAGTATATCCTAGGTTTAGGTTTAGTTGTAGGGTTAAGGAACAGGTTAGGGTTAGGGTCACGGTTAGGGTTTCAGTTTTGGTTAGGGTAAGGGGTATGTAGGGTTTGGTTTAGGATAAGGGTATAGGTTATGGTTAGTTTTAGGGTTAGGTTTAGTGTTAGAGTTAGGGTTGTGGTACATTTTAGGGTTAGGGTTACAGTTAGGGTTACCGTACAGGTTAGGGTAGGTTTAGGTTTGGGGTTTCGGTACAGGTTAGGGTTAGGGTTAGGGTTAGGATTACGGTACAAGTTATGGTTAGGTTTACGGTTAGGGTTAGTGTTACGGTACAGGTTAGTGTTAGGGTTAGTGTTAGGGTCATGGTACAGGCATGGTTACAGTTGGGTTAGGGCTACGGTACAGGTTAGGGTTAGGGTTAGGATTACGGTAAAGGTTAGGTTTAGGATTAGGTTTAGGTTTAGGGTTATGGTAGAAGTTAGGTTTAAGTTTAGGGTTAGGGTTAGGGTTACGGTACAATTTAGGGTTATGATTAGGTTTAGGGTTAGGCTTATGGTATAGGTTAGCGTTAGGGTTAGGGTTAGGGTTAGGTTTAGGGTTACGGTACATGTTAGGGTTAGTGTTAAGGTTAGGGTTACGGTAGAGTTTAGGGTTAGGGTTAGGTTTAGGGTCAGGGTTAGGATTAGGGTTAGGGTTATGATACCTTTTAGGTTTATGGTTAGTTTTAGGGTTAGGTTTACCGTGCAGGTTAGGGTTAGGGTTAGGGTTAGAGTTATCGTACAGGGTAGTGTCAGGGTTAGGGTTAGGGTTAGGGTTACTGTTAGGTTTAGGGTTGCGATACATTTTAGTGTTATGGTTAGGTTTGGGGTTACCGTAAAGTTTAGGGTAGGGTTAGGGTTAGGTTTAAGGTTACGGTTATGGTACAGGATAGCATTAGGGTTAGGGTTAGGGTTTGAGTTATGGTACAGGTTAAGGTTAAGGTTATGGTTAGGGTTCCGATTACGGTACAGGTTTGGTTATGTTTAGGCATAGGGTTAGGGTTACGGTTCATGTAAGGGTTAGGGTTAGGATTAGGGTACAGCTTAGGGTTAGGTTTAGGGTTAGCGTTTTGGTACAGGTTAGGGTTAGGTTTAGGGTTACAGTACAGGTTAGTGTTATGGTTAACGTTAGTGTTACGGTACTGTTTAGGGTTAGGATTTGGGTTAGGGTTAGGGTTACGGTACAAGTTAGGGTTAGGGTTAGGGTTAGGATTAGGGTTAGTGTTAGGGTTACCGTACAAGTTAGGGTCAGGATTAGGGTTAGGTTTTGGGTTAGGGTTAGGGTTGCCGGACAGGTTAGGGTTAGGTTTAGGGTTAGTGTTACCGTACAGTTTATGGTTAGGGTTAGGGTTAAGATCAGGTTTGTGTTACACGTTAGGGTTAGGGTTAGGTTTAGGGTTATGGAACAGGTTAGGGTTAGCTTTAGTAGAAGGTTTAGTGTTACAGTACAGGTTAGGGTTAGTTTTAGGGTAAGGGTTAGGTTGGGGTTGCTGTACATGTTAGGGTCAGGGTTAGGGTTAGGGTTAGGGTTTTGGTACACTTTAGGGTTAGGGTTACAGTTAGGGTTACGGTACAGGTTAGGTTTAGGGATAGCGTTAAGGTTACGGTACAGGTTAGGGTTAGGTTTAGGGTTAGGGTTAGGGTTAGGGTTACAGGACAGGGTAGGGTTAGGCTTAGGGTTAGGGATTAGGGTTACTGTGCATGTTAGGTTCAGGGTTAGGGTTAGGATTAGGGGTAAGGGTAGGGTTAGGGTTACGGTAGAGGTTAGGTTTAGGGTTAGGTTAGGGTTAGGGTTAGGGTTAAGTTACAAGTTAGGGTTACAATCAGCTTTAGGGTTGGGTTTACGATATAGGTTAGCGTTAGGGTTAGGGTTAGGGTTAGGTTTAGTGTTACTCTACATGTTAGGTTTAGGGTTATGGTTAGGGTTAGGGTTAGGGATAGGATTAGGGTACAGGTTATGGTTAGGTTTAGGGTTAGGATTAGTTTTATGGTTAGGGTTAGATTTGTGGTAGAGTTTAGGGTTAGTGTTACCGTTAGGGTTACCGTAGAGTTTAGGGTTAGGGTTAGGGTTAGGGTTGTGGTACAGGTTAGTGTTAGGTTTAGGGTTCAGGTTACGGTACAGATACGATTAGGGTTACGGTTATGATTACGGTACAGGTTATGGTTAGGTTTAGGGTTAGGGTTAGGGATAAGGTACAGTTTAGGGTAGGGTTAGGGTTAGGTTTACGGTACCGGCTGGGTCAGGGTTGTGTTAGGGTTAGGGTTAGGGTTTTAGAACAAGTTAGGGTTATGATTAGGTTTAGGGTAAGGGTTACGGTATAGGATATCGTTAGGGGAATGGTTAGGGTTAGGTTTAGAGTTACGGTTGGTTAGGTTTAGTGTTAGTGTTAGGGTAAGGATTAGGGTTAGGATTACGGTAGGTTAGGGTTAGAATTAGGGTTTCGGTACAGGGTAAGGTTAGGTTTAGGGCTAGGGTTAGGGTTCGGTACAGGTTAGTGTTAGGGTTAGGGTTGGGGTTATGGTACAGGCAGGCTTAGGGTTGAGTTAGGGTTACGGTACAGGTTAGGGTTAAGGTTAGGGTTAGGGTTACGGTAAAGGTTAGGGTTAGGATTAGGGTTAGGGTTAGGGTTACGGTAGAAGTTATGTTTAAGGATAGGGTTAGGGTTAGGGTTAGGGTTAAGGTACAATTTAGGGTTACTTTCAGGTTTAGGGTTAGTGTTACTGTATAGGTTAGCGTTAGTGTTAGGTTTATGGTTAGGTTTAGGTTAACGGTACAGGTTAGGTTTAGGGTTACGGTAGAGGTTAGGGTTTGGGTTATGGTTAGGGTCAGGGTTAGGTTTAGGGTTAGGGTTATGGTACCGTTTAGGTTTCGGGTTAGTTTTAGGGTTAGGGTTACCGAGCAGTTTAGTGTTAGGGTTAAGGTTATTGTTACCGTACAGGTTAGTGTCAGGGTTAGGGTTAGGGTTAGGTTTCGGGCTAGGTTTAGGGTTGCGGTATAGGTTAGTGTTATGGTTAGGGTTGGGGTTACCGTAAAGGTTAGGGTTAGGGTTAGGGTTAGGTTTAGAGTTGTGGTACAGTTTAGGGTTAGGGATAGGGTTATGGTTATGGTACAGGTTAGCATTAGTGTTAAGGGTAGTGTTAGTGTTACGGTACAGGTTAGGGTTAAGGTTATGTTTAGGGTTCAGGTTATGGTACAGGTTATGGTTAAATTTTGGCATAGGGTTAGGGTTACGGTACATATTAGGGTGAGGGTTAGGGTTACGGTACAGTTTAGTGGAGGGTTAGGGTAGGGTTACGGTACAGGCAGGGTTAGGGTTGGGTTGGGTTTAGGGTTAGGGTTACGGAACAAG